>JAXIVD010000595.1:45000-90000 GCA_036785275.1 Cancer borealis | reverse complement strand
CCAGTGTTCAGTTGGGTATCAGGGGATACTGGAATGTTAAATGCAAGAGTCTGTGAAACGAGGAGAAATGCTTGTGCATAATAGAAAAATAGAGCAGTTGTAAATTCATGAATGGAGACGACTTCAATGACAGGTTTTATTGCATCTGGTCTGATCGGTTGATCAAGTCAGGTACAGGGAAGGGGATGGACGCATTTTGATGCAACAGGGGAAAACCAGTTGTTTTCTGGCCCTAATGACTCATTGTGCTACAAGATTGACCCTTACACAGTGAGGATCAGTTCCTTCTCTCCAAGAATGCATGTAGATGTATGTATGTAGACACCTTTAAGGCTATGTCTTAAAAGTTATGAATGGTTATTTCCATGGAGTGATTCCCAGTGGGAAAGAGTAATCAGAATTTAAAATATTGTTTTGAGTCCATTAACTGTTATGGGGTATAAAGAAATAAAATTAAATTTAGAAATATATAAATTATATTACAAAATAAAACAAGAATTGGTTACTTTCACTGAACATTTTTTTACAAAAAAGGCCAACAATCATTAAGATGTAAAATGAATTTCTTATGTACATTTTGTTAGCTTAACGTCAACTTCTCTTCTCATTTACAAAATTATATTACTTTTAATTATATATATTGCTGAAATGCCACTAAAATGCTATAACAATTATTTTTACAGGTAGACCATGTGTGTATCTTGTTCATATTACTGCATTGCATAACGTAATTCACTACACCAAACAGGCCTTGAAAGGGATGGATCTTGAGGGCACCAAGAGTTAGTTTCTGTCTTCAAGAAACATGTGGACCACTAGCATCCTCATGATGATATCCATTATATATTTATCACAAACAATAATGATAAAATTGTCCATGCATTTACAAAAATTGCTAAATTATGTACAAATCTTTTTCATGTAAAAATCTTTGGTACTGAATCACTAATTGCAATGATCAGATCATCTCATTCCCACATGCCCTTCAGCAATAACTCAAACTCGTATACACAAGACTTTGTGCCAGTGTCTTACAGAACATCAGTTTTAAGAATTTAAAAATTGAATGAAAGGATTCTTACGTACTACAATGATGTATATTGTCTTCCTACAACACATAAACTTTGAACTAAACAAAGTTGACAGCCATGAATATGAAACTATCCAAACAGTTTCTGCAACAATTTTCCACTACATTCAACCAAAGGAGCTGCACACGCATTTTCACTTACATAACAAAAATAGACCAATGGACTTACACATATCAGTAATTGTCATTGCCACAATGAATAGGAGAGGATAGAGGTGTGTAGTGTTAAAGTTTAAATTCAGGAAAACAATTGTCATTTCAAGGGAAATAGTTGAATTAGTCCCATGCAATAAATAGGCAAGATATGCATTTGCATTTGAGGGTTAACAGTCTGGCAACACCAAATAATTTAGTTATAAAAAGACATGAAATTCTACATTGAAAGAATTGTTATCCTAGAACACATTTTAAAAACTATATTCAATACTACTGATTAAATTATGTTCTGAGCTATATAATAAAAAATCTTATTTGATTTGATTGAGGAACTATAAAAGATTTTTGCAACCCTCCTATCTTGTCACAAAGTTTGTATCCTCTTTGCGAACAATTTTTCTTCCACGAGAGCTAGTTCCTGCCATAAGGAGAATGCTGGTGGGTAATGGATTAGATTCTGCAGCAAAAGCACTTCCTTGACTGGAGCCAGTAGTCACCACTATCTTATGAGGACGGCCAGGTTTCTTTCCTTTCTTCTTCAAGATTCTTTTTTTGTACTGTCGTTTTGTTTTCACCGGAATTAATTTATCTCCTCTGCTTTGTGGTAATAATGGACCAGGTACAGGACTTGATGTAGGCAATGGACTCCCTTCATCATTATCCATGTCTGAAGTACTCTCCTGAAAATGGTATACAATTTCACCATATGCACAGAAACCTCCTCCTACAGTTGTCAAAGGTACATTATTACTCATGCATTCACCACTGCTCTACATTCATTACTATCATACTCTTATCATAGCTCTAGATATTCCTCTTATATTCAAAGATCTTTTTACACCATCCAGCCCATTCGTGCCAGGGGCGTATATTCAGAGTGTGCTAGGTGTACGCCGCACACCCTCAGCCAGAGAGAGAAATGCATAATAGTTATAAATAAATTCAGCAGTAAGTGGGAAATGATATTTTTCTTATTGTTTTTAGCCCTGATATAATATTTTGTATTATAGGTGTTCTGTAGAAGCACTGCACACTCAATAATAATTGTATCATTATGTAGCATAGCACGTATGGTGGAGTGGGAGGGCAGACTGTTGAAAATATGGAGCTGGGTGTGCGGCTCTTCAAATGCACACTGCATGCATTCGTTTTTGGTGCTGAAATTTTATATTGGCTAGAAGGTATAAAGTGTCTTTGCCATTCATTATATGAGCATAATTAAGACTTGCAGGAATTATAATATAGTATCTATTATGAACATTTTTTATTAAGTCACTCAATCAGAAATAAAGACCGAGTGCAACCTAAGTCATGGACTCTCTTACCGATGAAACAACAGAAGTAAGTTGAGTTGCCAAGTAACCCAAGTTATACTAACTAAGTTTCATTGACGCCAGTATCGGGGGAGCACGTGCATTTCCCTTGACTAGATAAATGTGAATTGTGAGTATATTGTAATTATTATTGTGTTGCGGTGTGTTTGCATCTTAATGATGGCGTTACCATGGCGATGAGAAAAGAGGGGAGATGGGAGTGAATGTGACATTCACTCCCATCTGCTGGCGGAGGGATATGATAGAGGCAGCCTCCTGCTGCTACGCTGGTATTCTTAAAAAAATCTTTCCCTTGAAAAGCAGCTACGCTGGTATAGACGGTATTTGTGGTCATGTGACTGGTATTAAAGTGGCTCATATAACTGTGGTGTAATAGTGGCTGATAAGACAGTGTTACAGGTGGTGGACACATGTTGTGGTGTTGTAGTGTTGTGGTAACCTGTGACTGTGGCCGTGGTAGAGTCTCCGTGAGTTGTGACAGTGACCTTGAGGACTGCTGTGAGGTGCCAGGTGCCACATTATTACACCACCAGGGAAACGTGTTGGTGGGAGCCATTTGAGGCTGAGTGGCCTCAGTTTGCTCTTCATAGAAAAGAACTTGCTGACTAAAGTTAAACAGAGAGGCTCTTTCTATGATGAAGTTATGAACAAGTTCACATAAAAAACACGAAGAATAGAATTGAATTATAAGTAATCAGGTATGTCAACCACTCAACTGTGTAATTTAGGTGTAATTTAGGTGGTAAGCATAAAATTTACTTTTTTTTCCAACTAACAGTATGAATAACTATAAAATTGTAATTACACACACACACACACCAGTAATTAGATATATGTTAGTTATGGACAGAATCAATGTTCAGCACACCCAATGACAGAAACCACCATACGCCACTGATTCGTGTCCTTCCTCACACATCTGAACCCTTTATTTTCTTCACTAACCGGTTGTCCTCAATTTTGTCCTATGTCCAAACCACCTCAATACTCTCTCTGCTTAACCAGCAACTCTTGATCTCATTCATCACTCAGTATATATGCATTACTACACACATACTCCTCATCTCCATTACACGTAACACATCATCTGCACCGAGTCTCATCGACGAAATAAAAAACATTGTATTGGAGTGGAAACGAGGCAATGAACTTGATTTTTTTCAAATACTCGGCAGACTCAATGGCAGAACACATTAAAATGGTCCTTAAATCTATAGGACTGATGACCAAATACTCATGGCCTCATTTGGTTGTTGTATTTATGGAGCCTTCATATTTATGTATAGGATAGGGGTGCGGCCAATACCTTTAGCAGACACTGTATCACACTGATCACAAAATACACATTCAGCAATCTCACTAACTACTCAATTACGCTCACACTGCCACTTTTCAAACCTGCATCTCTTACTGCTCCTTTACCTACACTTCCTTCAGTCATTCAAACTTTCCAACACATTAACTCCATTTTTCCTTGAACTGCAACAATTGCAGCCTCTCTATCCTCATCATTTTCCAGTCCTTCAAAATACTATAAAATAGATATTAAAAAAAAAAAGTTTCAGAACGTCAAGGGATAAATTATATACATATGAATGAAGAATAGGCCTTCATGGAGGGTAAGGGAAAATTTGAAGCAAAATGCTACATTTGTAACCACTGCTTTCTGAACAAATATGAACCTACCTCTATAATATTCTTCAAGATATCTTTCATAAGACTGGCTGGCTCCCACGTGTCTTCAAATGTCTGGAAATAAAAACAAATAAGTTATATGACTTATATTGACTTATTCTAAAACCTAAAAACTTATTTCAATAAATTTTTTAAGCTTTATGACTTGTAAGATTTTCTTATAAATTCCTTTGGCTGGCATGAATTTTGGAACCAAAGTATATTTAGAAAGTAAAAACACTTGATTAATTTTCCTAAGCCTCATTAAATGCAACTATGTCCTATATGAAGCATGTAATTTAATGAAGATGTATTCATGTTCACACCTCCAAAAGAATCACACTGAAATTAACATAAGTAAAAGCAAAACTTACTTTTTTGGCTTTTGGATTCTGCATGTGTTCCTTTACCCAATTCCTCCACTTCACTTTAATCTCTTCAGTACTCTCTGTAAATAATGTACATTTAAGTTGGAGTGAAGGAATTGAAATGGCATATTGAAATGTGATGAGGAAACCATTACTTTAAATAGGAATGTCATTAATCAAACCATAAAAAAAATATTCCCTTCATTTGAAGGTCTGACATATGATCCAATGATTAAGTGTACATTGGTTTCTTTTTTAATCTGTCACTAACGGTTTGCCTATAGCTTGAAAAAAAAAGTGCTACAGGACCACATATAAACTATAAATCACACACATAGTAGCAATGTGATATATGAAAAAGATATCAATCACCCTTTAAGTTGGCAACCCAGTATAGAATTCTCTGGCACGATCTTACTTTTAAGTTTTCTTGATATATTGAGATGCAATTTCCTTAAGTAGGAAATAATTTCTAAGAAAGTATTTTACTACTTGTATTGACATGATTAAGAAAACAAACAATGAGTGAATTTGATTTCATAAGAATAATTGTAGAATACTTGTCCTGCCTAAGAATGGCTGTGAAGGTGGGAAGAGTGAATGAGAAGAAAGATAGCGCCAGACACCAGAGGTCAGATGGCGCTTTGTTAAGGAAAAAGGCAAACTACAGTGATGAAAGCATGGCATGGAAAGTAAAGAACTGCTTGTTACAGCAAAATGGTCAGATCAAAGTGGAGGATGTGGGTTGGTCGCAGGAAGAAAATTACACATGCTGTATTTCCTGCCATATGACTTTTTTTTCTCAAAGAAAACTCCTCCAAAAATCACCCAGCGTCTTATACCCGTATTATAGACTTTTGTGATGTTACTGGGATTAGGATGAATAGCAACATTAGAAGGGAAATTGGATTAAAAACGGGACTCTATAGGAGAATTAAAAGGGGAGAAGTACAGGTAGTAGGGCAGTATAATGACCTAGCTAGGAAGGTTAAAAAGGATATTAGGACTGCAAAGAGGAATTATGAGGTTAGGATAGCTAGAGATGCCCAGAAGGATCCATAGGGATTTTATCAGTTGTACAAGGCTAAAACAAAGGAAAGAATAGGACCTCTTAAAGGAATGGATGGCAGCTTGATAGAAAATGGTGAGGATATTAGTAAGGAATTAAATAAATACTTCTTGTCCATATTTTCTCAAGAAGAGTCGGGTAGGGAACTGGAGCCAGTACAGATCTTTAGGGGACAAGAGGATGATAAATTAAGCGAAATAGCCATAAGTAGGGAAGTAGTTAGCAAGGAAATAGATAGACTTAAAAAGACTAAATCTCCAGGGCCGGACGACATTTTTCCGAGGATTCTTAGGGAATGTAGAGAACTCGTTGAACCTATTGCAATGATTTTTAGAGAATCACTAGACACAGGAGTAGTTCCTAGGCTATGGAGGCAGGCAAATGTAGTTCCTATATTCAAGAAAGGAGATAAGGCAGAAAGTAGTAACTACCGCCCAATTAGTTTAACATCAGTGGTAGGCAAGATGTTAGAAGCTATCATAGCAAGGACAATTAGGAAACATTTAGATGAACACAAGCTAATTAGACATAGTCAACATGGCTTTAGCAAGGGGAAGTCATGCCTCACAAATCTATTATCCTTCTATAGGAAAGTATTTGAAACAATAGATTAGGGGGACGAGTATGATATAGTTTATTTGGACTTCAGTAAAGCCTTTGACAGAGTACCCCATAGGAGACTATTAAGTAAAGTTGAGGCTCACGGCATAGGTGGGAAGGTACTAGAATGGATTAGGGGATGGCTTACTGGTAGGGAACAGAGGGTACAAATCAATGGGAAGAAATCAGAATGAGGTAATGTCACTAGTGGGGTACCACAGGGATCAGTACTAGGACCATTGTTATTCATAATTTATATAAATGACAGGAATAAATAGTGATATCAGTAAATTTGCCGATGACACAAAGATAGGAAGACAGGTAAAGAATTTAGACGATGCTAGGATGCTGCAGGATGACTTAAATAGGCTGTACGAGTGGTCAGAGAAATGGCAGATGCAGTTTAATGTTAACAAGTGTAGTATCATGAGCGTAGGTAAAGGAAATAGGTCTGTAGACTACACATTAAATGACACTATCTTAGGAAGGTCATATAGTGTGAGGGACTTAGGAGTTCAAATAAGCAGTGACTTGCGCCCCAGGAAACAGTGTATTATAGCTAGAAATAGGGCCAACAAGATACTGGGATTTATTAGTAGGTGTGTGACAAATAGGAGTTCTGAGGTCATTCTGAGGTTGTATTTAGCGTTAGTCAGACCCCACCTAGATTATGCACCTCAATTTTGGTCCCCTTATTATAGGAAGGATATAGGCTCCTTGGAGGCAGTTCAGAGAAGAATGACCAAGATGATTCGGGGATGAGAAATTTACCCTACAAAGATAGGTTAAAACGTCTTAATCTCCACTCCCTAGAGAGGAAGGCAAGAGGGGATATGATTGAGGTTTTCAAATGGGTAAAAGGAATTAATAAGGGAAACATTGATCAGGTTTTAGAATTTAGTAGCCAGGATAGGACATGTGGAAATGGGTACAAGCTAGAAAAACTTAGATTCAGGACAGACATAGGTAGATATTGGTTCACAAACAGAGTCATGAACGATTGGAATAGGCTGGATAGACACGTAGTAAGTGCTGAGTCAATAGGTAGCTTTAAAAAACGGTTGGATGAGAGTATGGATAGGGATGACAGGTGGGATGGCTAAATATTGGATTATTCCAAGGGTGGGGAACAAGGAACTGCCTCGTGTAGGTCATTAACTGGCCTCTTGCAGTCTCCTCATTTCTTATGTTCTTATGTAAGTAGTACCAAAACACTTGTTTTAGACTAGTTCCCTGTTCATTCTAGAATGAAATTCATATAACAAATCAAAATACCAGTAATGTTCAAATATAAAAAACTGAGTCAGAAGCTAGAAGCACATCGTTCAATAGCCTTTCTTTATTTACTTCCAGATACTTAGTGACATACTGTATTAACAGCATCTACCGTAGCATTTTGTTCTTTACTGAATGATGAATGATTAGTTGAATACCATATTAAATGTGGGATTCTAACCTTATTTATAAGGTTAAAAATAGCTAGAGATTCAGAGCTGCAGAAATCAATGGATGTATGTATGGTGAGATATAGCTGAGGCACTTATAAATAGGTTGAAACAGATAATAGATGATGAAGTAAAATTACCATGATCATAATTACACAAGCCTTACCTCCAATAATTGTTGCCAAGTGTTTTATAAGGACACTCCTCTCATTGCGAACCTTCGCCTCCTCCCTTATTAGTCGTAGTTCTTCATCCCTTAATATTTCACAGACTTTCTGGCCCTGGAGGTGACATAGGCATTTTGGATGAATATATAATTGTTGAAATTCTACAATCCTAATTCCCAGGAGGCTGAGAGGGGACTGCAATTTCAATCCGAAACCCATCCCATCCCACATATTGGGTAAATGGATACTGTTTTCATATATATATATATATATATATATATATATATATATATATATATATATATAAATACTCTTAAGACAAAGGTGTTTAGGGCTGAGGGAGGCATTACTCTTCCTTCCTTGGTGTCCTGTCTTCATAGGAGAGAATAGAGGAAGGGCTTCCCAGACCCATTGCTCTGCCCCTTTGGTTGCCTTTTTACAACCCACAGTGAATATGGTGGTAGTATTCTTGCAGATTCCACTACATAACATAAAATATTGTATAAATAGTAATATTAATCATCTACATTATATTCATGCAGAATTTTCATGGATCAAACCCTAAAAAAAAAAAATAATAATAAAAAAAATAAAAAAATTCCAGACTGATAGGGATATGTTCAGTCTTCAAGCATGCAGGTTTCTGTGCTTATACTTTAGGGCTTGAGAGTACTGAATGGAATTGCTTACAAACCATGATTAATAAATATCTTCTTTAGAGTATAACCTACTCAGTGAGATTTAAATAAAGAGTGCTTAAAGCATAGCTATAGGGTGGAAAGTTGACAAAGGGCTTCACTCATCACTTTAACTACTCCACACTCATACAAAGGTAGGAAAAAGTATTCTGAGTTCAAACAAGTTCAATCTATTTTGTCCTACATACTAATAACTGATGTTAGTTGTAGATATAGTATTTTAATAAAGATTTCATTGGTGCATCTATCCATCTATATACCAGGCTCTTATCTCCCTAAAAGGAGGTAGCCAAGACGAGGCATGCATACAGACACCCATGCATATACATCCTTAAACCCCAAAAGAAGAGTACACCCCAGCCAAACACAGTGTGCCAGATCAGTCATGCAAATGGGGACAAGAGTGGGGTTCATATCCACAAGTCCCAAGGCTTACCCCAGTCGCTTCATATTTAACTCATGCCCTCTCCCTCCCCGCACCTGATGTGATCCAAGGGTCACACCAGATGTGCAAGAACCTCCTCCAAGGGACGTCAAGGCCATATTATTCCTCGTGCACTCACCACTGCTCTCCATTCCCTTCTATCACGCACAATTATCCTTCCTTGCTCTGACATTAATCTTTCATGAAGTGCTCTTTTCACACCGTCCATTCATCAAGTTTATGGCCTTCCTCTCAACCTCAAACCCCTCATATTGGATCCTACTATGTATACACAAATAAATTAAAAGTTTCACTTGTATTTTAAGAACACTTCAAAGACAATACAAATAAGAAAACAAATTATTGGTCCACTTTCTCATACCACCACATGGGTCATTAACCTATAAAGCTGCATTATAAAAGCACACCATGCAAAACAAAAATCCCCAAGTCCAACACCATCAAGCAACAAGCACTTTATAAATGCACTTACTGCACAGAGAACACTTTTTTTGGGATGTGTAACATTTCGGGTCACTAAAGGATTTCTTGGTACTTTAATAATAACCATCTGGAGGAACTTAAAAAGATGCCGCATCATTTTTCTTCTCATCCTCTCTAACTTGTTGTGAAGTTCAGTGTTTCGTTCGTCGCCAACACCTTCACCATCAAAAAGCATTTTTACCTAGGAAAGAGCAACATTCTGAGCAATCAACACGTGATTGGGTATACGTCACTAAACTTAAACTGTTCTATTTTTTTCTCTCTATCTCTTTCCAGCATCAGCATATTTCAATACACATTTTGCAGTTTAAATTCTTGAAATTCAACTAAGAGGAAAAATTCCTGAAACTGAGAAGCAGGGCAGGAAAACCAACCATTTGCTGGATAAGAGCAGGAAGTATGGAAGATTTAACCTCAGGGAATATTCTCTATCCACACCACACTTGCTGTTTTATCTCTAACCTTTTGCTTGGTCCGACACAGGGCAGACATCAACTGTTGCTGCTTAATATCATGTGAACTCATTTTCCCCTTTGTAAGAATGCAGCTATCAAAATCATTCTCCTCCATCATAACAGGGGAATCTCCAGCAGATGACTGTGAGTGAGCCAGGGGAGTTGGATGCCTGGATAAGAGCTCAACAGTGTCCTTGTTCTCAGGTTCCTCCTTGCCTACCATCTCCATAACTCCAGTGGGATCAATCTTCTTGACCTGGAAAGAATTGAAAAGGCTTATGATAAAAATTGCTTTGGGTTACGAGCATCCGTTCAGAATAAATTATGCTTGCTAACCAAGGCACCACTGTACTTTTATATCAAACAAAAAAAATATAGGTTCGTGTGAACTACTATTAAATAAAAATGAGTCATATAATTAAGAAAACTTACTACACTGGATAACCTAGAACTCACCTTCCCTTCCACTGAAGTCTTCTTTGATCGAGGACAGGGTCGCTCCACACCTGGTACAGACACACCTAAGGAGAGTTGGTGGGAATGATAGGCAGGAGTTTTGTGAGATACAACAATCATACCCACTTAAATAGAACATTTTTCAGCCAAATTACATTACAGAAAATTGAATAGAATGAATAAAAAAATATATCCCCACAGACTGAAGAATGATGAGTGAACTGTGTAGAGTAATGACCTTAAGGGTCCTTGAATTGACACTGCCGGGTATATCAACAAGTCAGTTATGATTGCTATGAGAACTCACCTATCCTCGCCTTCTTCAATGGTGGTCCATCCTGAGGCATCTTCAACGTCTTTCTCTTGACAAATTCTTTAGATGATGAGACGGAGTTTATTATTTTTTGTACTGCAATAGTGTGGAATTAATTAGACCAAAACATAATTAAGAACAAGCAGCATTGAACAATAAACACACATTAGAATTCCAACACTGAATATTTGTATCACTTGCCTTTCAGACTTTTATCATTACGAATCTATAGCTTCACACTCTGCCATTTTATCTTTCCACAAAATAATGTTTCCTAGTCTAACCATTTTATCGTTTTTTCCTTTTTACATAGTAAACTTGTTCCCCGAGTATTGTCTATCTATATGTACCAAGTTGTCATCTATCTTAAAGGGGAATAGCTTTGACAAGGTGTCTATATAATATGTACATTACATGCATTCTCTCACATAAATGTCTCCAGGATAGATACATGGCAGAAGGACAGAGTATGTGATGTTCATGTGGCTGTTCAACTTATATATGGATGGAGTAATGAAAGATGAAAGCAAAAGTTCGTGATGTTGGAGTAAAAAAGTATGTAAATGATGGTAAATGGGTGATGAATAAAACTTTTTTTCCATGATAAGTCCTGATTGCAATGAGAATGGACTCAAAAAGCTGATAATGTGCTTTGATAATGTGTCCAACATACAGAAGTTGAAGGTGAAATGTTAACAAAAGTAAGTTGGTGTTTAAGAGGAGTAAAAGTTAAGTTGTTGATTTTGATAACCCATTTTGGGTAAAATTAAATGTCCAAAAGGAAGTGAAATTTGGGTGAATGGATAAAGAATGGATTCGGTACAGTTACAATGGGATGTGTTGCCACGGTTTTCAGATTTCTTACACACTGGCAACACCTGGGAACTGCACCACATAGGCATTCACTGCTGGCTTTTTATATGGTAGAGATGAAGAAATGGAGTGTGGAGTAGTGAAATGGAAGGATGATGCAAGAGTACATGAGAGAAAGGGATAGGTGATGGTGAGAATTAAAGCATACACGGATGGAATGTAAGGACACAGGAATAAATGGAAACTTTTGCTGTAGCCATCTTCTTGGACAAGTGTTTAGGTTTAGACATCAAATAGAAAGATAGATTGACAATTTTTAAAGAAAATAAATAAATGATGAAACGGATCTACAATTAACTGCAGTTGCTTTACCTTCTGTAGTCTCCTTCTCCAGTTGTAGCCAAAGGTCAGTCAATATTGTCTGGGAAGAATCTGTGTCTCCCAGCACATCAATATCCTCTTCTGATTCACACTCAACCTTTGGCACAATAAGTTCCCCGTACTTTTCTGCTTTTAGATGACGCATTTCATTGTTCACTGTGGTTGGGTCTTCTACAGCTTTCAACTTGCTCTTCTTTCTACCTTGAGATGATTTTGCTACAATTGCCTGACAATCTTCTTCATTTGATAATGTAGTAGTCAACCTTTTCTTATTCATGTCTAACATAGACTTTTTCTCGTGGGACAGATCTTTGGATTTAGTTAATAAATAACGAAGATCTGAATGAGATTTCTTTGTGTCACATGGAAGTTTTGAGTTCTCTAGAATTGGATCTTCTTGATGGTGTATATTGTCCATTGTAATGTCTTGACAACCCAGGGAAGCATACATAGAGTCATTGTCAAGTGCTCTAGAACTGCTGTCTTCGCTGGGGAAATGTGTTGGTGTGTTTCTTGCTCCTGTTTGTTTTGATGAACATGTTGGCTCACTATGTTGCAGGCAGGTTAAGTTTCCCACTTCTGTGCAGGTGCAGCCTTCATTGGTCTGTGTGGTGAGTCCACTAGAACTGAGAGAACTAAGTGCCTTTCCTGCCGTATCTTTCTCTGAGTGTGTCTGATATACAGAGTCTCTCATTTTGTAAATTTCAATATTTTCACCAATTCCTACCATCTCTCCTGCATTCCCTCTTTTCTTTGAGGCTAATTTCACAAGATGAGTTTCACTAGAGTAAGTGTAGGAAGAAAGCTCACCAGTACTTTCCCTGATGAAATACTTGATAGAATTAATTTGGAAAAGTAAGGAATCAGGTACTGAGGATGAACTGAGGACAGCAGACACTACTGAGCCGAGGATGAGGACTGGTAGGGCGCTGCTCTTACAGGCCCTGGCAAACCCATACAACATGGAGGTGGAGGTTCCATTCTTGACACTCAGAGTAACAGGTGAGTAGGTTTTCTTGGACATTTGGTAGATGTTTACTAAGACGTTTTTCCTGATGGTACCCAAGAGCCATTCTAATTTGACACTTTTAAAATTGAGGGAAAGGTCAACAGCACTCCAGTGAAATCCACCCTTTTTGATCAACACCTGCCTTTTCTGGTCCTGTATATCCTTGGTTTTTCCAATATTCAAATTCTGGCTTTGAGCAATATTTACTGGTCCTTTCTCACTGTTTTCATTTTCACAGACCTCCTCTTTGGGACATTCCATAGAAAGTCCTTCAACAGACTTTGTGTCTGACACCATTTCTTCATGAGTTTTATCAAATAATGTGTTCATTTCACCTGTAACGAGTCGTTTTACATGTGATGAAACTTCTGAATTTGGCTCACTCTTGATGTCTGGTGATGAAACATGATCCTGCATTGTGCTTGAAATAGTAGTCAATGAAGAGACAACATTAGTTTCAGCAACTCCACTACTAGATGCCATTGGAGCTGGGGATATGAGTAAAGATGAAGTTTCTTGTCTCACTGCACTAGATTCAGAAGATATCCTGGTGATGGTTGGACCAATGACTATAACATCGTCAGAGTTGTCCTGAAATTGACCATCTCCCAGTTGAAATTCAGAGGATTTCTCTTTTTCATTCTGCTGGGGTGTGTTGAAATGGTTTCCTGTATTAGGTAAAGGTACTAAAAGAGTGCCTTTGCAAGACTGTTGATATGGCTGGGATAATGCTGTCTCTGAAGAGCTTCTTGCCATGAAATTATTGATGACAGAAGATGGTAACACCAGCATTTTCTTCCTCTCCCCTTCCACTGGAAGATTCCCTATAGTAGATGTGGCAGCAGCACCATCATAACTATCTGTGCCGGCTGGTATTAGAAGCATTTTATTGCCATCTTGAGAAGAAGGCACTAGGACCATCTTCATTTTGCTAGTAGTAATGGCAGCAGTGGAGGTGGTGCTGGTGATGGGGGTGTTGATGATGGTGGTGGTTGTGGTGATGGCACTACTTGAGCTACAACTCTCCATACTGCTGCTGGTTGAAGTGGAGGGTAACAGCATCATACGTGATGACCCACCAGAGGGAGTGGGAACAATCAGTACTTTGGAGACACAGCCACTTGTTACAGGAATATACATCATCGTGGAAGAAGAGGAAGCCTGGCCATTGTCTGAATCACATCCTTCCTCAGCTTTGGAAACTGCAGGTTTTTTAAAATCGTTTTGTTTGGATGAAAAAGTGCTTGAGTCAGTTTTTCTTGGATCTGCAAATTTTGGCAAAATGTAACTGACTTTACCACAAGAATGTGATTTTGATGATGATTCAGGTTTTTCTGATATGTTCCCAAATACCTTGTTACTTGCCACATTTAATGTTATTGATTTCATAGGTGTATCTGTTGGGATACTAGGAATAGCTGATTTGGTGGTAGATGGGTGAAAAACTGTGGGTACAAAGTACAGTTTTTGCTGTGATAAATTTTCACCTTCCTTTTCTTGCATCTCCAATGACAAACTTTTTGCTTCCTTCTCTAATTGGTACAGCATGTCAAGTTGAGATGATGCAGTTATAGGAACCAAATCAGGGAGAGTCTTTTGAGAAGTTGGAGAAGTTTCATGACATGAACTGGTTGTTATTGCTTCTGGTGCTTGAGGCTCTTCAGGCTTTTCAAGCTCTTCTTGGGTAGCTTCTGGGGAGCCAATCAGCTCTGCCATATTTGAGTCTGAGGCACTGTGAACACTTGCAATCAGAGGGAGAGATCCTTCCCAGTCTCCACTATCCTTCTCCTCAGGCGAAGGTGGTTCAACCATATCAACTTCATTTTCCTGCTTCATATCATTCGAGTTCCATAATAACTGTTTCTCCTTCTCTTCCTCTTCTAAGTCAATAACTTGAGGCACTTGTGGCTTTGGGAATGAATCTACTTTACCCTTGACTTCAGAGGCTTTGTTAGGAGACCGCACTGGTCCTTTCTTCTGCACCACTCCAACAATCTCCCACTTGAAATGCGTGTCACATCTGATCATAACATACCTGTAAAAGACATTAATAAATAGATGAATTAGTTATAAAACACTTTAAATTATGACTATGAAAAATTTCTAAACAGGTAAAAAGACGTTTTTCTGCCAACACAATGATATAAATTTTTTACTGCAAGTCATTGCTTACATCAACTTTTTTTTCTGAGTTTGGAAAATCTAAATAAAATCTGATCAAATGTGTAGAATCCAAATCCAAATCAGGTTCTCCACCATTAAGGCCTGTATACAATTATAGATTACTCCTGTAGATTACTGCTGACACATGCACATGTTTACAATGACATCTCTCCTCCCCCTACAAACCTGCTCTCAAAGTTGGAAGAACTAATACAGAGGTGGAACTCCCCAGCCCATCACTCCATCCCTAATAGTCACATTTTACGACACACAGGGAATACAGTGGCAGTATCCTTCCAAACTGACCACTGATGTGTGACCAGGTTGAATTCCCCTACCACAGAGGAACAGATAAATTCTAATAGTATTTAATTAAAAAAACAACCGCTGTGTTAGGAGCTCCAAGAGTACTACCATCATATTCCATTTGGATTGTAAAAGGTGACCAAAACAACCATACCAAAGGGTCTAGGAAGCCCCTCCTCTATACTCTCTTCTACAAAAAGATAGGATGCAGAGGAGAGGGGAGAGTAAATGTATACACAAACCCTGAATGCCTTGGCTTGGCTACCCCCACTTGAAGGATAATATTAACTCAATATATAGATAGATGGATAAACTTCATTCAGATTCAAATATTATTATTACCACCCACTTAGCATATTAAGACTTCTACTTACCTTGGCCTTATCCCAACATATGGAGGAGGGAAAAATATCTCACGCATGTTTGGTCCAACATCAAGGGTGTTATTCCTAATCATGTTTTGAATTTGGTGCATCACTTGAAGGGCTTCTTCGGAGTCAACAGTCCCAATGATGCACCTGGAGAGAACATAAGTATAAATTGAAGCAGATTTGAAAATTATGCCAACTATGAAATGAAGGATGAAAATAAATAAATATTTCCCTCATATATACACTATCATTCTCATTTACACTAAACCACAGGAAGTCCCTAAAGAATGGAAAGGAGCTGATATAATGCCTATGTACAAAATTGGAAACAGATGAAACACTTAATCATAGACCATTGTCTGTAAGATGAGAAAAGATTATCAAAAACAATAGATGGACTACTTAGAAAGGAAAATATTAACAGATAGACAATTTGGATTTTAGAACAGGAAGGTCTTGCACCATCAACTTATTAAGTTTTAACTCGTGATAAATATAACACAAGAAAGAGATGGATGGGCGGATAGCATATATTTAGACTTTAAAAGGCATTCTGCACAGGATTACTATGGAAGTTGAATTACACTGCAGTACTGAAAGAAACCTAAAAAACTGGATGGAAGACTATCTCAATGGAAGAGAAATGAGAACAGTGGGAAAGGATGAAAATTCAGAATGGAGGGAAGTGAAAAGTGGAGTAGCACAGGTTTTGGCACAAGTAATGTTTTTGGTATATATAAATGACATGACAGAAGGAGTAAGCAGTTACATAAGTCTGTTTGCAGATCCAAATTACAGAGGAAGATATGAAACCACAAGGATTGCTTGGAGTTACAGAATGACATTCACAAGATATATGAATGGAGTAAGACATGGGTAATTTAGTTCAATGCAAACAAAAATGCCATGCTTAGATATGTCAGCAAAAGTTAAATAATAGGAAGAAAAGCACTTCATTACCATACCATACCATTCATTACCATCTAAAGTATAGTATCATTTGAGAAAAGAAATGTATCCAAAAAGCTGTGAGAAAAGAAAAATATATAATATTCTTTTAAAACTTGAATACTCTTATTCCTTAGTTTTCTTAATAGTTTTTGTTGTGATAAAAACATTTAATCAAGTGTTGAATAACAAGGAACATGCAATTGCTCACCGTCCAGCTTTGTTGATTCCAATGACTCCAATAATATTCATATTGATGAGCTTTCTAAAGCGTGCCTCAGCAACAAGCAAAGCATTTCCTGGGATGTTGTCGGATAGATCAAGCTCCAGCTCTCCTCTGTTTTCCTCAGCAAGCATCATCTCCAACAAGGATAGTGTCTTTTTGGGTAATGTTTGTTTTGAATGGGATGCATGGGGTTCATCTGAGTTTGACTGGTAGCTATCTAAGAAGGATAGCTGATTGCTACTCCCTACTTGGCCCATTCTTGCTCCTTCATACTTGGTAAGGTTTGCCTTCTTAGAGGATGGCTCAACAGACCCACTCAATTTCCTCTTTACAGTGCCTTTAAGATTTTTGTGGCCTTTGGCTCCCACATCCTTAGAATAGACCTTTTTTGATTTCTTAGATTTCTTGGGCGAGAAGCTAATTTCCTCATTACCATTGGTCAAGTCCACCAGAGGGCATGAGGTTTCAGCTTTTGGGGATTTCTTGCTATCTGGATTAAATCCTATTGCATTCTGTAAATTTATCAAGGAGTCACCCATAAATGGTTCAAAGTTATTGCTACATGGTATGGCTGGTAACTTTAATTCTTCGGATGATTTTTGATGTCTAAGGCTTCTCACAACTGACTCCACAATCTGTTCTGGTGTTGTGTCCCGGGCAGCAAGGCCAGTGAGGGTCATGTTCTTGGTTTCTTCTGTTATCTTTTTCTTAGAGTATCCAGCTGTCCTTGCAGAAAACTCTTCGGTATGATGATACCATTCTTTCAATTTCCAAGTATATTTGCGTCGGGTCTCTGCATTATTAACAATGATGTTCATAATACTGCAATTGGCATCAACTACAACACCAGTTTTCTTCACCTCTTTATCAACTGTGGAAGATGCACAATCTGGATTTTCCTTAATTTTTAGAGCTTCTTCAAAGTGTAACAAGGCACTCAAGGCAGAGGTGGAGGGTTCATTAGAGGACTTTGGAACACTGGTCTCTGTTTTGACTCTTGAGGATGTATTCTTCCTTGGGGACTCTACTTTCGTTGGGTCATTGAATGTGGGGTCAGTTAGACATCTGCAGTCATAACAGGAGTGATCCATGCACCAAATACTGATACCCTTGACATCATACCAAGGAATGTTCAATTTGAAATTTTTGATATACTTAGAGGCTTCAGATAAAGGAATACCAGGATAATCTGTAAAAAAAAAAAAAAATTATTGCAACTGTCAATTATGAAGATGTTGACCATCATACTGATAAGTTACTTAGTATCTACAATAAGTTTGGCTATTTACCTGCCTATGCCTTTGGCACCTCATTTCCTTTAAGATATCAAGACTTAGTGACTACAGGAAAGTACTCAGTTTTTCTTTTTCATGCACACAGTCCTCTTATTCATCTCTCTGCTTCAATCCAAAACTACTTGTCCATAACATACTTTAAAAACATTTTATCAACAATAAACGTATTTTCTATACAGCATGTAAATATGAAAAATGGTCATACAAGGAAAATATACAAATGCTGCAGTCCATCAACATAGAACATCTTAACTTCTCCTCTTGCACACTAGTGAAGAAGTGAGCTTCCTCCTGGCACTAATAAATAAGTATAATGGACATTTGGCTTCTTCGAACCTGTACTTAGCTCTCCTTGGCCTACAGACACCAAATACTGACAGAAAGACAAACTACTGTCACAAAACACAATGGAATACCTGGCTGCAAGGGAAGATCTGAAGGCTCAAATAATTGAGTACCTGGCTGCAGGGGAAGATCTGGAGATTCAACGAAGTTGATATCAGCATCCATGTCAGAGGCCGCCCAAACTGTGGGATCTCGATATCTTCCAGGCAACCTTATTTCTCTCTTCTTTCTCTCAGCCCCAACTAATATTACTTCAGAGCCTGTTTGAATAACGGTTCTTCTAAAGTCCTGAAAAAAATCAGATTCCTAAAACATGATGTATGGATGATGTAATAACATTACATTAGGTTTAAGAAGAAAAAAATGTGCATAATGAGAAAATATTCCATTACATGAGGTACTGTGTCAGTTCCATTCTGAGATTTTTCTGTGTCATTCACCATGGTCTTCGAGGATCATGCCTGGACTCATGATCACCAGCCATTACCCTCGCCACACACTCTTGCTCAAGAACAGTACCTGCTTGGTCATCGGTGAAACTTCCCAAACCTCTACTATAACGTGAACAAAGTTAAATTTGATGTACAAACCTTCTCTCTGATTGCCAATCCTTCCTTCTGTTCCCTGTCCAGATTGAAGATGGATACAGCATTCATGGTCCTTCCTGAGCCAGATGGAAGCTTCCAACTCTCATCACGGCAGGTACACTCAAACATACACTCTATACGGCCACAGTGCTCTACACCTGGAGAAATTTCAATGAAGATACTGAAGATTATGGTGCTGAAGGAAAGTAACAGAAGCATGCAGTTAGTAAATTCAGTGGAACAATAACAATGAAAATAGCAGGATGAAATGAAGTGCTGCAGCATACTATGAGACTGAAGATCTCAAATTATTTTCATGTTCACCATCAACTTAATTACCATCTTCTTTAACTGATTTACTGTTTACTCACCTTCTCATCTTATATTATATCTAGGACTCCTTCATCTAACAAAAAGCCAATCCCAGTAGAACACAACATCAAAATGCCTTCACTACAACAAGATTGGTGAACACATCAAACAAAAACAACATCTAGATATCTTACTTTTGCGCTGCCACGACAGGGAGTCACAAACACAGCCAAGCTTGCAGTGCTCATTGTCACAGTCTTCTTTCAACTCTGGGATGACCTCTTTCTCTTTCTCTTGGATGATCTGTCAAGGAAAGAATGTTTACAAAACTCTTTTACTTTATATTGAATGAATGGTACATATAACTAGGCAGTGAAATGTATAAAAAGGGTATCAACCAATGGAAGTAAAAAGTAAAAAGTAAAGTGAGTTTGCATAACACAATGGGCAAAGATACAAGAAAAAAGCAATAACTCATAAAATAAATAACTAAACTATATAACTTGAATATTTAATTGTCTATCATATGCTCAATCTAACTCAATTGTTCGAGGAGGAGGAAGAGGAAGAGGAAGAGGAAGAGGAAGAGGAGAGAGAGAGAGAGAGAGAGAGAGAGAGAGAGAGAGAGAGAGAGAGAGAGAGAGAGAGAGAGAGAGAGAGAGAGAGAGAGAGAGAGAGAGAGACAGAGAGAGAGAGACAGAGACAGAGACAGAGAGAGAGAGAGAGAGAGAGAGAGAGAGAGAGGGAGAGAGGGAGAGAGAGAGAGAGAGAGAGAGAGAGAGAGAGAGAGAGAGAGAGAGAGAGAGAGAGAGAGAGAGAGAATATCACATCTGGAGATAGCATACAGATGAAGGGCTACAAGGAGTGTTACCTCATGGGGTGGTTCATAGTTGACAAAGTTCATGCTGAGACGCTTCATCTCCCGTGACAGTGAAGGGAATCTGTACATGTTTTTCTTGAAGATCTTTGACTTAATCTCCATTCGCAGAGTCTCTTGGTTACCTAACTCGGGAAACTCTTCTTTTTCTTCAAGGTCAATACTATCTATCTTATCATCAGACTCCAGTGATGAGTATAGAGTACTTTTGGGGGTTTCTGTTACTGTATCACTATTTGGCACACTTATGACAGACTTGGGTGTTGAGAGAGTGTCCTCATCACTCATATTCCCTTGGGCCTCATTTTGAAATATCTCTGAGGATGGATTTTCATTGGTTTCAGGAATTAGTACTGCTGCTGTAACTTCTGTTTCTGTCTCTTTCTTAATTTCCTCAATGGTCGAGTCTTCTTTATTTGTCTCTGCCTCTTCATCTGGTCCCATCTTTTCTGTTAAGTTCACCAGTGAGTTCTTGGTACAGCTGTCTTCTTCCCCAGATGTAATGTTTTTTCCTTTCTCTGGACAAGCTGATCCTTTGTTTAAACTTTTCTTTTCTACAACTACATCAATGTCTATATCACCTTCCACATTTACTTTACTTTCTTCTGGGGTCATGAGTTTGCTTTCTCCCCCTTTCTCCTCCAGTACAATGAGTTCAGCTTTATCATCATTCTTTTCTGAAACTTTACAGATATACTTTTCATTCTTTGAAGACATAACCTCTGTTTTCTTTTCTTCTTCAAGAGATAATAAAAGTTCAGTCTCTTTACCTTTCTTTTCTGAACCTTCTCTACTCGCACCGTCTTTTCCTTTAAAACTTGACGCCTCCTTTTCCTTTTCTTTTTCTTTTGGAATAACAAGTTCTCTAGATGCAACCTTCTCTGCCCCAGTCATGACATCCTCCACGGATTTACTTTCCATTAATTGTTCTGGTTCACTTACTTTACTGCTTTCCTCTAAAGACAGAGGTTCACTTTTGTTCTCTTTTCCCAAAATATTCGTCAAGTCAGCAGCTTCAGCTGTGGGAGTCAGTTTTTTTATTTCTTGAACTGTGTCATCCTCAGCTTGTATCTCTCCTTCCTGCTTCACCTCACTCTTGGGCTCAACTGTTTTCTTTTTCTCAAGGCCTTGGAGTTTTACTTTTGCCATGTCCTCAGACTCCTCCTCCAGGGCCTCCAGCTTCACGAATGGATTCTTCCTCTTTGATGTTCCTGAGCTTACCAGACTAATTTCTATATCTTTACTTTCTTCTTTAACTGCAACTCCCTCCTCCTTTTCTTCCACAGTCACAAGTTTGGTAGCAACCTCGTTTATGTCTTTCGTGTCAACAGCGGCCTCTTTCGTGTCATCAACAGCCTCTTTCGTGTCAACAGCTGCCACTTTCGTGACAGCAGCCTTTTTTGTGTCAACAGCGGTCTCTTTCGTGTCACTAGTGGCCTCTTTCGTGACAGCAGCCTTTTTGGTGTCAACAGCGGCCACTTTCGTGTCACCAGTGGCCTCTTTCGTGTCAACAACGGCCACTTTCGTGTCAACAGCAGCATCTTTTGTGTCAACAGAGGTCTTTTTCGTGTCAACAGCAGCATCTTTTGAGTCAACAGAGGCCTTTTTCGTGTCAACAGCAGCATTTTTTGTGTCAACAGAGGCCTTTTTCATGTCAACAGAGGCCTCTTTTGTCAACTTTGCCACTTTCGTGTCAACAGCTGTCACTTTCATGTCAACAGAGGCCTCTTTTGTGTCAAAAGCTGCCATTTTCGTGTCAACAGCTACCACTTTCATGTCAACAGAGGCCTTTTTTGTGTCAACAGAGGTCTCTTTCGTGTCAACAGCTGCCATTTTCGTGTCAACAACTGCCACTTTTGTGTCAACAGCTACCACTTTTATGTCAACAGAGGTCTCTTTCGTATCAACAGCAGCCTCTTTTGTGTCAACAGAAATCTCTTTAGTGCCAACAGTGGCCTCCTTTGTATCATCAACAATCTTTTTTGTGTCAACAGCGGCCTCTTTCGTGTCAACAGAGGCCTCTTTCGTGTCAACAGAGGCCTTTTTCGTGTCATCAACAGCCTTTTTCATGTCAACAGCAGCCTCTTTCGTATCAACAGTAGCCTTTTTCGTGTCGCCAGAGACCTCTTTTGTGTCAACAGCTGCCTCCTTTGTATCAACAGCCTCTTTCGTGTCACCAGCGGCCTCTTTCGTGTCACCAGCGGCCTCTTTCGTGTCACCAGTGGCCTCTTTCTCCTCAGCTTCTTTCCCATCACTATCGTCATCAGACATGGCCAGCTTGGCAGCAATGATATCCAAAATGTTTCTCTTGGTAGGCTTGATGGGCACAGGTAAGGGAACAGCCTGTGTAGCTGCAGTCTCTGTCTTCTCCACAAGGGTTGTTTTGGGAACATCTACTTTCATTTTCTCATCCTTCTCTGTAGTTGAGTTTGGCTCAGGAACAGGTGGGCCTTCTTCCTCACCATCTTTCTTGTCTACAGGCTGTTCTGACTTGAGGTGGGAGCTTTGCAGTGCTGAAAGAGCAAATTTAGCCATGTCTTCATTGATCTCTACAGCCTGAACCTTCTTGGCCCTAGATTTGACTGTCTCCCCTGTTGGGATTGGTGGCACACCTATAGGCAAGACCACCCTAGCCCGCACAGAATCAGAATTTGAGGGATTGATTTTTGTCAGTGAACCACCTAATGTTAGGAGTTTTCCCCCATCATAAATATAAACAAGTTCAACTGACTTTTTGGTGCTGGGTTCTGGTGCAGGACATTTTTGGCTCTTGAGAACTGTGGAGAGAGGGACTAATTTCCCTGCCCTACGCACAAAGACATCAGAGGCATCTGCCTTTGTCTCCTTACAAAGCTCCTTGTTGTAGTAGTATTTGTATTTCTCCTTTGGATAAAGAATGTCAATAGCATTCACCTCTTCATACTGATGAACAGACTCAGTGATTGCACCTGACACGTCATGCTGATCCATAGCACTGGTGTTGGGGTTCACGCCAACCACAGCGTTATCCTCAGCGCCCACCATCTCTGTATGAGGCGAGTGTGGTGAAGATGGTGAATGTGGATTGGGAGAGGAATGTGGTGGATCAGGTGAGTGGGAAGAGGTCTGGGAAGGGATCGGCGGGGTGGGCTCAAGCATCTCCTCTTCATCGATCTTTGACACTCCTTCTTCTGTGACTCTGGTGATAAGAAAAATACTTATAACCTGTAATTGCATTTGTATGATAAACATCAAGATAGTATATCTTAAAATATCTGAACAAATTAAGGATAAAAATGTCTATCTATCTAACTATAGTCTGTGGTGTCTTGTTCCCTCTAAGAATGTACCTCAAGAGGATGGATTACATGTTTTGATCTGCATTGTAACCTAATTTCCTTTGGCATATATGGTATCAAGCATCGTTTTATTCTATTTTTCATCATTGGTATGTCCGGAATATCATTCTGAAACTAAACAAAAAATTATAGGTACTGAAATTTCTTAGGATACAAAAAACACCATCTAATTACTTACTTGCATTTTGGAATTTGGTAACTGATATTCAGATGTGAATTCTTGTCCAAAAATATATCCAAGTCATCGCTGAAAAAAAATTAAAAATTGAATAAATTAAGGGAGGCTGGAGTGTATGTAAGAGATAAAGAAGAGGTGAAAGGGGTATGAAAGAGTCACTTTGAATGTTTAATGAATAAGGAGACAGAAAGGAAAGCAACAATGTCAAGCATGGGTCTGGAAGCAGATGGAAAGTACATGAATGAGCAGTAAGGAATTGATAGGAAGTAATAGACAAACTTAAGTGTGGTAAAGCTGCAGGTGTGGATGGAATAACAGAAGAAATGTCAAGTGGAGGAGAAACACTCGTAGAATGGATATTCATGATATGTGAACTTGCATGGAAATAAAGAGAAGTACCAGATGAGTGGAAAAGGGTAATTATTGTGCCCTTGCACAAAAAAAAAGGTAATGATGATGATTGTAATAACAATAGATGAATAAGTTTGTTTAGTGTGCCAGAAAAAGAGAAAGAAGAGTGAAATGTTTGTAAAAAGTGTATACGAATGAAATGCATTACCTTATAAGAAGAGGAAAACCAGTTGTAAGGTAACAGGATAGGATGAAAGAGTACATGCATGAAAGAGTTGCTGATAGAAGGAAAGGGAGAGAATGTGTGGATAAGACAAGGTAGAGGCTCTTCTGCCGTGGCCATCCCCTTGAGGGACGTTCCTGGAGTGAACAAAGCATCAGAGACTATAGATAGATAGACATAGGGTTCAGAGAGTTGAATAGAGAATAGTGCACAATGGTCAAGAGTCATGCTGTGAAAATTAGTGATCTAAGAGCAGCATTCGGAGTGATAAGACAGGAAGGTGAGAGCAATAAAAGCATGTAAGAAAGGTATAGCATAGGACCTTAAGCAAATGGAGTGGTGTGGTGTAGTGGAATGGGTCAACAGAAATATGCTGAGATGGTTTGGTCATATGGAGAAAGGAAAGTAAAGAGTTTGTGAAGAGCGTGCATGTGATTGAAACTGAGGGTTGTAGGAGGTAGACGAGATGTATGATGGAAGGATAGGATGAAGGAGTTGCGGATTGAGGGGGAGGGATTGAACTAGCAAAGAGGGAGTGTATAAATAGGGAGAGCTGGATACTCTTCTGCTGTGGCCATCCTAATGGGGGACATTCCAGGAGGGAATGAAGCATCAGAGACTATAGATAGATAAAAGTTAGGGTTGCTTGTTATATCTATAGAATATTGTGATTTCCTGCTTGATGTTCAACTGTACTGGGAGTTTACTTTTCACATATGATGTTTTCTGCTAAAGCTAAGCTGATTTTTTTTCTCTACTGTACACATTTCAATAAACATTAGATGCTTCAATTAGGGGAGAGAGAGAGAGAGAGAGAGAGAGAGAGAGAGAGAGAGAGAGAGAGAGAGAGAGAGAGAGAGAGAGAGAGAGAGAGAGAGAGAGAGAGAGAGAGAGAGAGAGAGAGAGAGAGAGAGAGAGAGAAGAAGAAGAAGAAGAAGAAGAAGAAGAAGAAGAAGAAGAAGAAGAAGAAGAAGAAGAAGAAGAAGAAGAAGAAGAAGAAGAAGAAGAAGAAGAAGAAGAAGAAGAAGAAGAAGAAGAAGAAGAAGAAGAAGAAGAAGAAGAAGAAGAAGAAGACAAAAAAAAAAAAAAAAAAAAAAAAAAAAAAAAAAAAAACTGCTGAAATGGAGGCATGTCTTATGTGCCCATGAGTCTAATATGCCATAAGAAACGGTACCTGTCAAAACTGAAGATAGTGCTACCATATCATCTGTTTGGTTCAGGAAAAAATGGAGAAACTTTAGAAAGTCAACAATGCTAACCCTAAACAAGTGTCTTCATGGGGATTTTACATTAGTACTGCTCCCTCATGACACACTTCTGAAACACTATAAGAAGTAGCAATTCTACACTTACCTAGCAAATGCTCCAGAGTCTGCAGTGCTGCGTTTATCCTTAGGGGAAGCAGCAATATTGGCCACATTAGATGCTGATTCCTCTTGCAGCACCTTGGGGTACACTGACGCCGTTTTCTTATGTTTATAAAACTTTGAGTATCGCTTCCTCCTCTTCTTTATCAGCCATCGGCGATGTGCTCTAGTACTCTTTCCACTGTATGTGCCATCATATGACATCATCTCCTCCTCTGAGATAAATGAGGTAAAGGAAAAGCCATTCACAATATCTATAATTTCCCCAGCAGGACCCACCTTGCTCTGTACCAGGATCTTTTCATTAAGGGAGAGAGAGTAAGCAGGTACATGATGGACCTTTGGGTCAGGGTCTGGAAACCCTAGGAAAGGGCTGTCAAAACCACCTTGAATAGCTTTTCCTGATGCATTCTCTTCTTTTTTTCCTTTCATTGGTGTAGTAAATTCAATTCCTAAACTGTTCCCTCCATCAGGACTGGAAAATGCACCTCCTGATGAAGATTCAGATGAAGTGTTGGCATCAGATGATGTACTAAGGTCTACTACCTTGGGTTCCACCTCTATAGCAGTGGATTTACTGGGTGAGCACTCAAGGATATCTGTGTAATTTTCATCAACAATACTGGCTTTGGTTGTTCGTCCTAAACTTGTGCCTTTTTTCATAGCATCAGCAGTGATTCCTTTTGAACTCTTGGAACTGCATTTAGTAGGTGGAATATTTTCTTCAGTTTTTCTTGCACACACACTTGTTTCATCTTCGCCATCAGAACTTATTACTGTGATATCAGCCTCTGGCTGAACTGTATTTTCATCACTGAAAATTTGCAGGGGTGGCTTTTCATCATTGAAAATCTGACTCATTTGTCTCAGAATATTAATTTTATCATTATGGAGCATTATATCCAAGGACCTCTTTGCTGTACTAGCATTACTGTAAACTGGTCGTGGAGTCAAGCTCTTTTCATAAGTGCTGGGGGACTTTTTTCGGCTAGTGCTCGAGCCTCCTGAGGAGTAACAGTGGTCCAAGGCAACTCTGCCCTCAGGAGACAGTGACTCCTTTGCAGCAATGGACTGCTCGGAGATCTTGATAATGTCCTCCTCACTGCTGCTCCCTAACTCTTCATGGGCCAGCAAATCAGTTTCTATTGGCATATCACCAACACGGTCCACCTGCCCATTGGAGTCATCACTTTCACCAAGAATCACTTCCTGTGTCTCAATATCTGTATAATCGAGTATATGACCCTTCTGGGAGGATGAGTTTGATCCCTGGTTGGTGGAGACTTGGGGATCCTGAGACTCATCTCCTCCCACTCTTGAACCTATTTCGGCTGTGTTAGTGCCACACTCTTGCTTACGAGTAATATCGCTTTTAATATTTTCAGAAATTGATGTCCCCTTTGAAGAAGACATTTTAAGACTCATTTTACTAGGTGTAAAGTTAGTCATCTTCACTGATCCCTTCACACCTCCAAAGGAAATGATCTGAGACATACTAACTACAAATGGAGAACTTTTCTTACTCTGGGAACTTGATGAGGAAACTGAGGAAGACTTAATGGATGAGGTGGCTGAACCATATGTGATGGGAGACATGACTGAACCCGACTTGAGCGGTGAAGTGATTGTGCTTGACTTAATGGATGCAGTAACTGTGCTGGTTTTAATGGATGAGGTGACTGTATCTGACTTAATGGGTGACGTCACTGGGTTTGATTTGATGGGTGATGTGTTTGGGCTTGATTTGATGGGTGATGTGTTTGGGCTTAACTTAATAGGTGATGTGTTTGGGCTTGATTTGATGGGTGATGTGGCTAGGCTTGATTTGATGGGTGGTGTGTTTGGGCTTGACTTAATGGGTGATATGGCTAGGCTTGATTTGATGGTTGAAATTATTGGTTTTGACTTGGCACGTGACATAACTGTACTTGACTTGAAAGGTGCAGTGAGTGGTTTTGACTTGATAGTTGAATGACTTGGATTTTGTTGAACAGATGAAAATAATATGTTTGGCTTGATGGAAGGCAGAACCAAGCTTGGTTTGATGGGTGTGACAACTGAGTTGAATCTAAAAGGAGAACTTCCTTGACCTGGTCTCAAGACAGAAGTTTGAGAAGATCCATCAACTGCAGCTTCTTTCATTCCAGACACAACATCAGTTTTGACTTGCTTCTTGCTCTTGGGAAGAAGAATGTTCGGCCTCATTTGGACTTTCTCAGCTAGACTACTGCTGCCCTCATTGGCTATGCTGTAGACTGTCTTGTCCTTAGTTGTAGCAAAGATGTTTTTTCCTTCAGTTCTTACATCACTGGTAACTTTCAAAACAATGACCTCCTTGTCAGCTTCTGAATCCCCCACACTGTCTCTGCATGGTTGGGTCACCCCCTCCTTGTCATCCGTTTTAGGAGGAGACATGGAGCTTCCTTCCACCTTAGGAATAGCTATTTTCAGGACAGCAGTGCTTGAGCTTTTGGAAACTTTCTTTTTACTTCTAGGTTTGGCAGGGTCGACTTTTGGTTCCTTTTCAGATTTTGACATTATCACAACTGGGATCCTTTTGTCAGCATTGTTCTTGGTCATCTTATCAAGGATGGTGCCAAGATTAGAATAGTTTGTGTTCCCATCACGTATGTCATCATCAGATGAGTCATCCTCTATAGTTTCAACAACTTCCAACTCAGGTTCATCTGTTGAGTTTCTCTTTCCCTTATTGCTTTTTCTACTGATGCTAGCAGATTGTTTTTCTTCAGATCCGGAGGAAGTTTCCATACACTTCACCTTAATATCACTCTCTTCACTTCCTTTACTGTGTATCTTTTTCAGCGTTTTCTCCTCAGTACCACTATCTGAAGATTCTTTGCCACTGGCCTGTCCTTGTTTGCTTCCTTCCTTTACTAGCCTTTTCAAGGATTCAGGAGTCTCCATCACTTTGGTTTTCCTCTCTTTCTTTGTAGTTTCCTTTTGGTGCTTCTTTGTCTTCTCTGTTGATTTTGCCCTGGAGATAAGTGCCACTGGGTCTTCAGGCACCTTGGTCCTTCTTCTGGTGGCTATGTTCTCTGGGTCAAGTGTGGGTGGGTCACTGTAGTATTGAGCGCGTCCTCTCCCCTCCTTCAAGAAGAGCACCAAGTCTGGAGGAGAATCACTCTTATCCTCAACCCTCTCAAGCTTAGATGCAGACTTCTTGGTTAGAATGGCTGTTGCATTTTTACTTGCTTCCCTGGTGCTTCTAATTAAAGGGGGAGTATCTGCACTTTCAAACCCACAGAAGCCTTCAGCAAGTATTCCTGTCTGATCCTTCTCTGATGGGCTGATATCCTTAGATTTCCCTTTGTTGTCCTTACTCGAAGAAGCAACTCTTTTGGTTCCTACTGACTTAGCAGATCCTTTCGTACTGTTCTCTACAGTAGTGACGTCAGTATTCTTGGTGTCATCCATTAGTGTTTTGTGCTTGATGTGAAAAACTCACTTTCACAACCACTACAACTCTTTAGGTCAGTGTGTGTTGTGTCTGCTGATCCTTTGACTTTGGGGCTGCTTCCAGGTGTGGTTTCTGGACTGCTTTCTTTCAATGACATTCAAGATTTTGCTGTAAGATTCTTAAATGACTGGTGAGTCTTTGTCAAATGGCAGCTGAATATTCTTCTTTCCCTTAATGACCTTGATGATTGTTGGTTTGTGAAGGTTTCGTTGACCTTCCTGCCTTTAGCTCCACGGGACTACGATTATTCTTACAGTGACACTTCATGGAACGTCTACAGCCTAAGCTGCTCTCACCATAAGAATTACTCATGGTCACTCATCCTGAACCTGGAAGGAAAATAAAAATAACATATATATCAATAACAAACACATCGTAGTAAGAGGCAAAAGGTTAGATAATGTTTGATACATATCTTTTATACCTGCTTATTTTTTCCCAATAATGCTTACCTTTCTCTAAACACTCTGGAAACACCTATCAATCAATAACCTTGTATAAAATAACATGTGATGAAGCTCACATCTAAAAGTACACTGCACAATGCAATACTATCAAACCAATACATAAGAAAATTCTCACGTGATGAACCGGTAAGAGGTCAGCATATTTTTACATCCCATATACGTCTCAAGGTTACCCAAAATAGATTTTTCATTTTTGGTCCCTAATAACTCAAAATGAAATTGCCATTTTCAATTGACATGTTGGGCCTTTAAACCTGGCTTGCTCAGCAGATCTTTTTAGCATAACTTACCGCTCATTTTATAGCACTAAATAATAATCTACGATATGCATGTATATGATGGTTGCCTATCAACTAAGAAAGACATAAGTTTTCATATATAGACAATTTTTTTTTCTTCTTCAAAATGAAGCACTTTTTCACAAAATTATTGATTATTGTATTTATTCCATTCTTCCAAGCAAGACTCAGTGCATAGAGCCACATCACACTCATGGCAATAATACTGAGTGATGGGGGCCCATGAGGGGGGTGGGGGTGGAGGCTTACTTGTATGTCCATGTATGAAACTGAAACTGTACTGATATATGCTAGATACTTCCAAGAACATAATTCATGTAGAGCGGGAAAGTGACAAACATTCTTGTATGTGATTGACCCCAGGGAGTAACCTATGATTTCACATACTTGTACGTGGTTGACCTCTTACAGGTTAGTAACTGAATTTACTGATTAGATATATACAGTAAAAGTCCTTTAATTTGGTTCCTGATACTCCAGCTGACCCGATGGTTCTGATATCTTAAGGACTGGGTCAATTTCGGACAATACATGGGAAAAAATTTAATAAATTAATAAAAAATTAGGGAAATTTGGCCAACCAAATTGTCGCTAAGCATAATCATACAACCCACGTGACCCAGTCTGCCTTCCTCTTGCCTTGCTTGTGGTTGCAGTGTTTACTTGTGGATAATTTAATTACTTTACCTTGATATTTCACTCTTACCACGGCTATCACACCATCACGTAAGTCACAGTTACAACGTAAGTATGTGACCAACAATTAGTGATAAACTAAAATTATTGAAACGTTATGAGTGTCAATTTTAGTGCAGGAAAACATCAGCAATTCTACTCTTTATAACATTCAAAAGCAGAATAAAGAGTTGAAGGCCTATGCTAGTATTGGGAAAACTATGAAAGGATGTGACGGGTGAAGAACTCTAAGAAAACCCATCCTGGAAATCCTGGATGAAGCCCTTTATGACTCATTCTAAGACAAACGTTCTGAAGGTAAGCCTGTCTCTGGGCCGACAATCATAGAAAAGACACTAAATCATAATATTAAGGCGAATAAGTTTTCAGATGGGTGGCTCAGGAACTTTAAAACCCGACATAGCATAAAGGTGCTGGACATTACTGGTGAAAAAAAAATTCAGCTAACCATGAAACTGCTAGGGAGTATGAGAAGCCATTCGTATATTTCTTAGCATCTTGAATGTGTCAGTAAATATTTCATCTATATATTTCTCTGGTGATTAGTGTTCCTGTATTACCAATCCCAAATCTTTCTCTTTTTTCTATTGATATAATATTTTGTCCATGTGAGTCTCATTCCACTCTCACAAATGTAGCTCGGACCCTGTATATTATAATAAGGTAAATACTACTGGGTAAATACAGTTAACTCGCCCTTAAATCAGTTGGATGTTAACTGTTAACATCATGCTATAATGTTTGCTACATGGTTATAGTAATTTTTTAAATCTTCACAATAATGTACCTGGATCCATTATATACTTTTTGAATAGATTTTGATGCATCTGGATTGATTTTGACAATCATTTACGTAGCAAATTCATATTTACAGTAAAAACAAGGTTCTAGAATCACTAACCTAACAATTCCCTATTCACGAACGGGTTATGCACTGAAATTTACAAACACATGGACACACCCTTTTCCTGGGGTAGAAGCTAAGAAAGATTCGCAAGACGACCCATTCGATATTTCCTTACCTTTATAATGTACTGCAAATTCAACCTCAGATATTTGTTCAGATCACCTCAAACAGTTATGCCTCTGATTTACAGAAGAAAACTTTTGTTTTCCCTTCTCGAAAAGTAAAGTTTAGTTTGGTTTGAACACGATTCTGCTATTAGTCAATATAAATTAAGGTATGGTTTATTTATGAAGCAATCAAATGTTTTCTATGACTAAAAGTAGGGGATTGTGCTAGGTGAACACTCCATTTTCTTTGGCAGCCACACGCACTTCTGGTGATGTAAAATTCTATCGAAAAAAATTGCCTTGTGAGCATAATCTTCCCAAACTGTTAAATAAGCCTAACCAAAACTAAACTAACCCAACCACACCCAACGTATAAAAAAAAAAAAAAAATTAATTAATTAATTAAAAAAAAAAAAAAAAAAAAAAAAAAAAATATATATATATATATATATATATATATATATATATATATATATATATATATATATATATATATATATATGTAATTCATCGGCATAATTGTTTGAGATGGTCTGAACAAGTATCTGAAGTTGAATTTGCAATGCATTGTAATGGTAAGGAGATATCGAATGAGTCGTCTTACGAATCTTTACCAAATTGGCGTCAGCACTTGACCTAAATCAAGATTTCTGCTCAAAGAAAACACCTAAATTAACCTAACTTACTATTTACGTAGCAAACAAAACTTTACCTCGGTATTATTTTACATTTTCACCAGAAGGCTCTAGAGAATTTAGGGTTATATTTTGGCATTACCTGATGCATTTTGAAACGGTTTTCTTTATTACATTCCCGTCGCAAATTTCTTAGTTAGTGAGATATTCAATGTTTTCTGTGAGACCTCTTCGAAAAATAAAGTTTAGTTTGGTTTAAACAAGGTTCTGTTATGTCAATATAAGTTAAGGTTTGATTAGGTTAGGTTAATTTAGAAGATATCAAATGTTCTCTATGATTAAAAATAGGGAGTTGGATGAGGTGCAGAGGCAAGGTGCAGACGTAAACAGTCACCATTATGAAGATGTAAAAGTTTACCTTTACCTTATTTTTTAGCCTCTTCCTCGGTGTTCTCTTTAAACAAGTCAACTGGTGAAGGGTACCTCTGTCAGGTCATCGAGTGGGGTTACATTCATTTGTTTTGATGAAGAATATTCCCACAATTCCCTGTTTACGCACGAACAATATCCTCTCTCGTTTCTTCCCGGTGTTAGGAGCTAGGGAAGAAAATGGCAAAATGGCTTCTGCATCTGACCCGACCTCCAATTTGCCCTCATAAAACATTCAATATTATTCAAATATGGGATTTGCAACGGAAATATAGTGAGTAAAACATACTCAGAATATATTAGCTGATGGAAAAAAATAACATTCAATTCTCCAGAGCATTGTGGTGAAGAAGTAAAATAATACACTAACACCTTCCATACACCCTCATCACTACATAACTCACTCCACATTGTCACACACGGTTTGATATTCCTTACTAATGGTGCACCAATGAGTCTTTTACCCGAGAGAAAGGTTAGGTTAATTCCGTAGTTATCAAATGTTTAGATGAGTACAAATCGGCGGATTGAATGGATTGAGGCGCCATTTTCCTCCATAGCATCTACCTCAGGATGAAGCGTGCGTTTGTTTGTGACCTTCCTCGCACGGCGCGTTCGTGAATATGGAATTATTAGGTTAGGTCAGGTTATGTTAGCACCTTGTTTTTACTGTAAATCACTGTATTTCTTCTTCACCACCCAAGAACTCCGAATTACCACAGGTCATGAGGCCTGCTGGGGGTGATGAAGATATTTAGCGGTGCTCTTCATTGTAACCAAATATAGGACATATATGGCAATCCGGAAAAAAAATTAGGGTGAAATGCTTAACTTTGGGTAATAAAATATGAAAATCTTATGTAGCTGAACCTAACCTAACCAAACTTATCATAACCTAATCTAACCATAACCTAACATAATTTCAAAGACGCTTTGCGAGATAAATAATGGGCAGCACCGCCTAAAACCGGTGCTGCCCATTATTTATCTCGCAAAGCGTCTTTGAAAATTATGTCTAGGTTATGGTTAGATTAGGCTTATGATAAGTTTGTTAGTTAGGTTCAGCTACATAAGATTTCATGTTTATTACCAAAGTTAAGCATTTTAATTTTTCCGAGAAAATTAGGTTAAGTGACATTCTGACTCACCTACTATTTGGACCGTACCACTGAACACTCACCTATCATTTCATCACCACCAGCAGCCTAAGACCTGTGGTAATTCGGAGTTCTTGGGTGGTGAAGAAAAATACATGATTTCCAGTAAAAAAAGGTGCTACCATAACCTGACTAACCTAATAATTCAAATTCACAAACGCCCCGTACCAGGAAGGTCACAAACAACGCCAAATCAAACGAGAAAGATGCAGTTAACACAAAATGGCTGCCCCCTCCCCATGACTTTTCACCGGTCTGCCATGTTCCTTCACGTTTTCCGTATTTACAACATTCCTTTCCATATATATAAGCCAAGAAACAAGCTCTATAGAAATGGTGAAAGCATAATAGGCTCAGTCATATTATACTACAACTGCTCTCACTCCCAAACTTAGACACAACAGAAAATGGCAGTTAAACTTCTTAGTTAGGAAGACGACCTTTACCTTCCACGGGACATTGTGAAGTAATTCTAGCAAGCTGCCAATCACCACTACAGTTAATAAGTCAATCTCATCATCACATTCATCACTGCTTGAGCTAACCTAACTAATACAACCAATAACCCCTCATCAAACTATTCATATGTCTGTAATCACATAATATACTGATCAAAATTTTTAAACAACCAATTAGGTGATTGACTGAGTATCTTCTGCCACTTTGACATCATCTCCATTAAACAGACGAACCATAATATAGAATGAAAATAAGAAAGTTTTCACCAATGGGTTAGTGATAAGGGGAAACATGCAATTATCATGCTCTAAAAAAAAAATAATAAAAAATAAATAAAATAAAATAAAAAAATAGCCATGATAAAGGAACAACAAATGGTAAAAGATGCAATGTCGTAATAGAATTGATGACACATATCAGCTAAGTGAATTAAGCAAGCTGATGAAAGCCTGCATTGAGCACCAGTGTGCTATTCAGTGAACATTTTTTTTTTTTGTTCTTTAAAAAGGATACCGGCCAAGGGCAAACAAAAAAATTTTTTTTTTAAGTCCCACTGGTCGCTATACTCTGTAAAGAGGACAGTAGGAGAAATAAAGGCAAAGGATGGAGGTCCAATTTAGTGTGAGAAGTGTCTTGACACTCCTCTTTTGAAAAAGTTCAAGTCATAGGCAGGTGGAAAAACAGACAAAGGAAGAGTGTTCCAGAGTTTACCAGTGTGAGGGATGATGGAGTGAAGGTACTGGTTAACTCTTGCATTAAGTTACCAGTGAATGGGATGAAGAGTGAAGATACTGGTTAACTCTTGCATTAGAAAGATGGACGGAATAGGGATGAGAAGAAGTAGAAAGCCTTGTGCAGCTTGGTTAACTATTTGTTGTATGGAAAATTAATCAATGTAACATATATTAAATGTAGAAACAATCTATTTCTGTTAATAGAAAAAAGAACAATCTATTACTAAGTCCAATCTAAAAATTGTAATTTGATTTAAAAACTAACCTAGAAATGATGGGAGCAGGTATTCAATAATTATCTGTAAGTTTATTCTCACCCCAAATAAAAATGCAACGCAGCCAAGGTCCTATCATCGAATCCTCGTCACACATGCCAGTTAACATTAAAATTCCTCCGAACAAACCCATCCTTTGCTTTGGGATATCCATGTTAAGCCATGATACCTGGTGGGAAGCAAACTATTCTCCAACTAATCCTTCAATAAGAAACCGTGACTGCATCCTAACATGAAGAAACAATACAGAACTCCAACCGACAAATTTTCAGAAACACCAGTTTTAACTAGAGTGTGGATTGGTTTGCAATGCACGAGCTAATCATCTCAATCTCTAGAAAAATTGTGTTTGTTTGGCTGCATAGTGCCATTCCAACATTTATGGGCAGCGAACACGTCCCGACACATTAGGTTGAACGATGGAGTGGCAGCCGGGAAACTCGACACAATGTTAGGTGTCGCTAAGTTTGGTAAGTCTAACTCTAATACAGTTAAAGACTTGACTAACTTCTTGACACTATTCTATAAATGCAGGAACAATAACCTAATTGCTTTTGGGGCCATCCAGGGAACCACTTAAATCCCCCCCAGACATGTGTTGTGGAGGTTAGTCTGGGTGTGCAGGGCCTGTGTGGCACTCTGGAATGTGGCCCTCCTATAAGAGGCCCCAATAAACAATCAAGCACCATGACTAACAAAATGGGGGGAGGGGCGGTGGTCTTCACTCAAAAACGCATAATAGCTTGTTTATCCTTAATTCCCAACACCAACCCTTCGCCTCATCTTCAAGGACACACAATCTTGAATCCCAATAGCGAACATTCCACATATACATAAACTTAAAGGCAAATAACGGCATTTCCAAACCGCAAACGCCTAAACGCATGTCCAACAAGATGGCAGAAGTTGGCAACCTCATCATGCTGCGGCTGCCACGACGCCACTGGGAAACGGGTTGTAGTGGGCGTAGCAGGCTTTGGTAGCACGCCCTGCTTGCACTTCTGCTTATTATGAATCACTAACCTAATCCATTAATATAGACGGTAACTCCTATCACGAAGAACATGCGTTGAAGGACCCCTTTCGGACTGCCAATGGCGGACTTGTCTTGTGTGCTCTTATATACGTGTCCTGGACAAGGATGCGATCTTAAAACTACTCATATAACACCAGTAGATACTTAACTCTTATAGGAACTGAAAAATACACTTACACTTTGGACGTGGACAGCGAAATAGAGTATTTAGTGACAGCGAAGCGAGACTCCTCAAGTGTTATGGTGGTCACGCGGAGACAACATGGCCGCCGCTATCTGCACATTTTTCTCTGTTTTGTGACGCGAGTAAAACCGGTACAAATGCGCAAGTTGGGTCAATTTGCATTCTTCTTCTTCCTTCACCACAACACCCCACTACTCTTTGGAATCTCCATATGATCATTTTAGAACGATAGAAGATTCGATGATAATGGAGAAGGTAGCATTGCGCGCTGAGTTTCTGATGACGCGATTATATGTGATGTGATTATTTGCAGCCCTTTGTGTTATTTTCATTTAGGAATACATAATTGTTGCTGATAAAGATGTTTAAATTGTATATTTCTTCATATATACAAATTTTCTTATTAACGCGATTATATAGATTACCTGCAGCCTTTTACCACACCTATGTAGAAAATTAAACTTCCATTACTTTTTCACTGTGATCCAGGTGTCGAAATTAAAATGATACACTACTTCAGATAAACATTTTTTTCTTATTACGTGATTATATGGATTATTTTCACCCTTTCCCACAACCATGTAGAAAACGAAACTCCGCTGCCAAGTTATTGTGGTCCAGGTTTTCATTGGCACTAAAAATGGCCGCCGTAAGGGTGTTCGAAGGTCCTCCTTAGCGACAGGTTCCCTCATAATGTGAAGCACCGATGTCTGTCTCTACGGAACAGGCAAGTAAATGATGCCAGCTTCTAGAATAAATGACAAATGTTGTGTTCGGATAAATGTGCGTGCATCAAGGAGGCTTGTACAAGGACATATTGTGAGGGTGTCGGGCATGTAAACAAAGGTAGAAAAAACAGGAAAAATTGTTTATCAAGTCTCACATGACTTATTTAATACTAACACATCGACTGTTAATACTAGGAGAGATCACAAAATGATTATTGGTGTATATAGTTATGGAAATTCCGTTATTTGAAGAGTTAAGTGCAGCTTGGCCAAACAGGGTCAAACGGGCAGACAGGTCACGATAGGTTTTTGGAGTCACGTATTGTACATTTTGACATCTCTTGGACACGTGAGGCGGAGACTACGCATGTATGTATGTACCACCTGCTATGTATTAGTGATAATGTTATTAGTACACGATAAAGCAGTGAAGATGCTGAAAAGTACATAAATATTTAACTACATTGGTAACATGCTTTCTGCGTGCTACATTTTTGTCTTTAATATGCATTCCTTATTGAAGTTAGTAAACATAATGAGACATATATGTTAATTATCTTTACAGAGGTAGCCTGGCATCATTTCACAGTGGTGTATTGACCTCTGGCTAGGTTAGGAAAACGTTACCACACAAATTATGTTTTTCACTATCTCTAGGCTGTGTGCATGGGAAGATTAGGTAATATTAATTTAAATGATCATTGCAATGGTTCGTATAACAATGTAATGATGAATTGTGTTACAGTAGTGGATTATCATTTATACCTGTTATGCTAAGTTTCCTTTTCCTTTTAAAGTTATGGGTACAACACAATTTGATAAGTGTTCATCCCTACTTTACCCACACGCCTCAATTGTAGGAAACTGAAAATTGTTAAGTCCATTGTGAATGTAATGGATGACGAGTTTGACACAAAATACACTTACTGGTTCAGGTTTGGTTAGGTTAGGTTAGTGAAAGTTAGTACACCAGTCTCATAACGGCAGTTTTTACATTTCTCATAGAATAGAGCTTGTCATTCTGAACTTTTAAATCCCGTATACATGCGTTGCAAATGGTTAGGTTAGCTTAGGTATTCTAAGTAGAAGAAACAAATTTGTTTTTGTAGATTTTGGTGTATTTTGTTTGGGCATAAAAAAATGAATGATTTGCTACTCTGCAAGAACTACAGTCATCATTATAATCATTTTGAAAAGCTCCTTGTATGCTTGAACGTGTCAGTCTTTTTCATGTAATGGTACTGGTTGCATGATCTCTACCAACATACTTGTACAAGCCTTTGGGACAACTTTATACCAAATATTTATTTTTGGGTTTCCCTCTAAAACCTCGACTAACTACGTTCAAATCTGTATCTGCTTTCCCTATCCGTACACTCCTTCCTTGCTTGTTCTATCCCTCACCCTCTAACAATAACTAATTCATGCATGGACTCCTTAACCCTATCCTACAACTGGATGGATATTCAGTTTCACTCACATACGCTCTTTTCACAAACTCTTCACTTGTCTTCAAAGTATTTCTCTTCACCGCTACATCACATTTCACTCCATTTACACGAGTTTCCATGCCACACTTTTCATACACATTTCCATTGCTCTCACTCTCCCCGTCTTAATTTTAATTGCAAATATCTGGTCCACACAGCCTTTTCCTTTCCTGAATCCTACCTGCTCCTCGCTAACCTACCCTTCAGTTACATGCATCAGTCTCTCCGTCAATACTCTCCCATACACTTTTCCTGGCACACCAAGCAAACTTATCCATCTATAGTTATTACACTCATCATCATTACCTTTACCTTTATGTAGGTTTTTTATTATGAGATCTTGGCAGTTTAAATGAGCATTCAAAAATGAGAGCCGACTGTAAAATGTTGGTTTGTCCATATATTCAATGTTTTTTTCATTTGCCACTTTATCACTGAGTAATATTGAACATTGAGGAAATAACGTCAACACAAAGAACATTATGTTCTTAATTATTCATTTTGGAAAGATATAGTCTAAAATTATTCTAGCATGTGTTCATCAAACTCACTAGATTACATCATTGAATGGTATGAAGACGGTGGTGAGGTTACTCAGGTGTTGGTGAACAAAGCATTACCACCTGTATCACATTGTTCTGTGTTTCTTTTTTCAGGGAAGATGAAGTGCAAAGTGAGTGACTCTGGGGTTGGAAGATCCTGCCCCAGTCTTTCTAACAGTGCTGGCCCTGTGTCTCGCCTGCACAAGGAGGATGTATCCCTGAATACACGCAGCAACAGAGTAACACATCACTCATCTTTAACCTTCATTACTTTTACACTTGAAATTCTAGTGGTGTTACCCATCCCTTTATGAATACCTACTTGTTTTTATGAAGTTGTGTAGTTTTATTTAGTTGACATGCTATCTTTTATCTTCTTCAGAGTGATAAGAGTGACGGGAACTTTCTCAGGAGGTCCTCACGAAGAGCCACCATCGAGAGGAGAGTGTGGGCTGTACCAAAAAAGATGGCCAAGGCTCCTATGCCTATCATCAAAGAAAGAACCATGCAGACAAAGTCATCCAGGAAAGATAGGGAAAAGAAGGTACAAAGCACAGTGCAAAGCAAACCCACTACCAAGAGCAAGGCCTCAAACGATGCTAAGAGAGGCCTTGTTATGACAGAAGAGACAGGGAATGCGAGAAGAAAAATTAAGAAGAAAGAGGGGATGCAAAGTGTGAGCGATAATGTAGAGGGTGTGAGCGAGAGTGCCGCTGAGATAGTTGAATTGGTGGGAAGTAACAGTGGCAGTGATATAGAAGATGACACACCAGTGGATGGCAGTATCAGTTTACAGGAAAGAACAATGGATGCTGAAAATGAATCCAGTGAAAATGGCATCAGCGGTAATAGTAGTGACAGTGATAATAGTGATGATGGTGACACTTCTGCAAATAGAATGCGGACAGGGCTTCCTCTTCTGGCTGAGGCAGTGGTCAGCTTAAAAGGTAATTCCTCGAGGACTTTAAACAGTGAATCAACTAGAAGTGACATAGGTCTGGAGGAAACACTAGATACTGGGGAAATATGTCTAACCAAAGCAGTCATAGAGGAGATCATCCCCGACTATGAAAATGATAGCTCCTGTGTCTCAAGTAGTGCTGGTGTGGAGTGTGAAGGGAAGTCCAGGAACACACAAAGTACAGGTCAAGGGTTCAGGAACCTGGAGGATGTTCTGGGTCACTCCTACAGCAAACTGGAGCAGGACTGTGATGGGGATAAGGAAGCTGTGACTGAAATAAACCCTGAAGTGTATTCTGATAACACACAGACAAATTGTGATAGTGTAGAGGCTGGGTCAGAAAATAATCCCCTTGAAATAGAAGAAGGTGGGGAAAGTGAAGGGACAGGAGACTTAACATCACTTTCAGAAGGTGAAAGTGATGGGGAGGGAACAGAGGGGAGTAAAGAAGGGGACCAACATACCACAGACTCATGTGACGCTCAGCTTGATATCAGACTAGAAAATGCGACAAAAAGCGTGGAGGTGACTGGAGATGAGAGTCTGGTGGAAAGTGATGAAGAATCTGCTGGAAGCCCAAGACATGATAAGTACAGCACATCAGACCTTAAAACCAGTGACCAAGCAGAGAGTGATGACAGCATAGCTCCTGACTGTTTGACCTTGAAATCTGACAGCCTGCCCATTGAACACACAGACAGTGAAAGTAGCAAAGCAGATGTGGCACAGGTAGTAGAGGTGCATGAAGAGGATCATGTCTCCTTGAGCGTTGCCTTGGCACAACTGCTTGACGCTGGTTGTGGTGGGGCAGAAGGCACTGAGACACTTACCATCCACTCTGTATCTTCAAATGTGCAGCCGGAACAGGAAGAACGGCGAGAAGTGGTGGCACTAGAATTGAACTCAAGAGGTGTGTATTTACTAGTTCTATTATATGGGGCTTGAGGTACACTTGGGTGGTCCTGTTTCCGTATCTATATTGATATGGTTTTTCTTTCAGTTGATTTATATTCTTTGCCATTATCACCTTTTCCTTCAGTTTATTTCGAGTATCTAGCTATACTTTTGGGGGGAAATTTTTTTCTTTTTTGTATCGTTCAAGCAAATTCCTTTTTTTCAGTTTTTTTCTTGTGTCCCCTCATATATCTAGCTTCTCTTCTTTTCATTATTAGAAAATTTTTTTATCTGTTTCCTCCAAGTTGTTCATCAATTTATATATTGTAATTAAGTCTCCTCCTCCTCTTCATTCTTTTAGTGATGTTAGATCCATTTCTTTTAATATTTCGTCCAACCAACCACATGCAAATAGAATTTTTGAAATTGTCGAAATATTATGTTATGCAATTAAGAATTATTTAAGGACTTTAAAGTTTTGGAAAGTATGTGAATGTGAGAGTGTATAAAGATATCATTATTTCATTGGTTCCATTCATTACTTTATTTTCCAATATTCCTATGTCATTTTTTGGGTACCACTGTGCATGTGTAGTAGAGGTTGGTTAGAAAAATAATCATTGTTTTCAAAATGTATCAACTATTTCTTAGTGCAGTGGTTATATTATTTTGTTCAACTCATTGCGGCTGAAATCTCTATTATGAAGATGATCATAATGCTAAAATTTGTTGTCATTATATAGTAAGTAAAGGAATACAATGACTATTATTGTTCTTGAAGAGGCATAAATTGATCTAACTCGAGCTAATATGGTGTAATTCATCATTTCAGGTGTGGTGGCCGAGAAGACAGATGATGAAATAGATGATGATGAGGATGAGGAAGGAGAGCTGGTGATCAAGGAAGAAGATGAAGATGGGGAGGAGGGAAGCAATATTGAATCAGAAGAAGAGGATGAACTTAGGAAAGAAGGTAATGAGTCATATTCTTGAGAAGCATTGTGACCACTTTATTTCTGTTTGTTTATTATTACTACAGGTCTTAACAAACAAGCTTCCATCAGACATCTGCATTTAATCTATCTATCTATATCTTATCTATATACCAGGCTGTTATCCCCCAGAAGGGAGGTAGCCAAACCAAGGCACGCTAGCATTCATGGAGACATAACTTTTCCCTCTCCCTCTGTGCAACCATAACATACAGTATTAATCTCCACAGCTCAAAATGACAGGAAGGAAGAAAACCTCCAAGACTGTCTTTCCATAATGAACTCTACCAGATTCCCTGAGTTGTGTAAAGAAAGTAGAAGTGAGAGTGATGTAGACCAGCACACATCCTCACCCTCACCCTCAGCCACTCCCACCAAAGTGAAGAAGCAAATTCCTCCCCTCATCAAAATTTGTTCACGTCCACCAAGTAAGTAATGTGTGTCCAGCTTTTGTTGGCTTACTTATGTTACCATCATTCTTTGCCTGCTCCTTTGTCAAAGCTAGAACTTTTAAAAGGAGCGTTGTTAGTCATAAGTTAACTTGCATTTTTCTTAGTATTATAGCCCAATCTGGCTACACTGAAAGTGACGATAAGGGAGGGAGGGAGGGACACTGGGGTGCGGCAAAAATTCAGCTATCAGCAGGAAGTTTGAAATTCGATTCCGGGTGTCCGTAATAATTGCCGTTAGATATGAATTTTGGATTGTTAGATTGGAGGCGGGGTAGAGCTTCAAGAGGGTCGTTAGATATGAATTCATTAGATCCAAATGCGTTAGATGAGAGACTCCAATTTTTGGGGGGTGTTTAAGTGTGTTTGGGGTTAGAAAGTATGTTTTTTGGAGGATATGTGTTTTTTGGTATGTTTGGGGGTAGAAAGTGGGTGTTTGAGTGTGTTTAGGTGTGTGTTTGGATGTGTGTGTGTGTTAAGTGTGTTATTTATGTTATTTGTCAAGTTTCTGTAACAATTGAAGATTTTTAATTTTGTCGCCCAAAACTTTTCCTCGTAAGTTTGGTCAAATGGGTTTTTACCATTTTACTCGGAAAATATTTGTCACACAGTAATAATGTATAGAAGTTAATATATTAAGTTTGATGTTGTCTATCTAATGGCGAACTCAGATTTAAAATATACCTTATAGTTTAGTAGGAAATTTAAGTTTTGTTGAAATTTTGTCAACAAAACTAATATATTATTTTCTCAGTTACTAATACACCAAATTCATTATACTATAGCTCAAAAGAACGGGCGTCTCCTGCTCTTTATCTATTATTCTATAAGTCTTTTACGTAAACTTCATAGTTCATGAGTTATTTAACAAAACGTGATTTGTTGAAAAAAATCTTAAGGGCCTTGGAAATTTCATGAAAACTTTGACATCTCAGAATCTCATAAAAATTTATATATATAGGTTTTCAAGGATAAAGAACACGAATATAGACTCAATTTTATTATTACTATAATATTAAACACTATAAACAATTTTTTTTATTATTTATTAAATTATATATATATATATATATATATATATATATATATATATATATATATATATATATATATATATATTATATATATATATAGGATGGAAGGAAAATGTTTATAGATACTAATATATCTCTCACTGAAAGTGATGATAAGGGAGGGAGGGGCTAGGGAGGGAGGGACGCCGAGGTGCAGCAAAAATTCAGCAATCAGCAGCAAGTTTGAAATTTGATCCTGGGTGCCCGTAATAATTGCCGTTAGATCTGAAATTTGGATCGTTAGATTGGAGGTGTAGTAGAGCTTCAAAAGGATCGTTAGGTATGAATTCGTTAGATCCAAATGCATTCGATGACAGACTCCACTGTACCTTAATTGTATCTTGCTTAAAAAGTGGTATCTGAGACACAATGTCCTCAGGATTCATGAAGAATTTAATCTCCCTTCTCCTCTATGCTTTATCTTAAAAGGAGGAAACAATAAAGGGGAGGGGTTCCCCAGCCCCCTCCACTTTTTCTTTGAGTCGCCTTTTATGACACAGTGAATACCCTTTTATATAGTCCTGATGTGTGACCAGACCTAGTTCCCTTACCAGGGGGGAATTATTTTATTGTACTACATGTAAAATTTGTGAGGACAAAAAAAAGTATTAAGTACTGCAGAATTAGCACCAGTAAAACCTTATATAAATATAACAACACACTATATAGCGATCATTATAACTCGGTTAGAATACTTCTCTTGGAAGTTTTTTTGTCTTACCTTTAATTTTTCTTTCCTTTTTCTTCCAGCCATCAAAACTCCACTCAAGTGCCCAGAATGCCCCATGCAGTTCTGCACGGTGCGTTCCCTCCTGTGGCACTTTGGAACTCATGGAGCAAGATCTCGGGAGAATTGTTTGCCTCCAATCCTCTTGCAGGACCTTATTGTTCCATGGGACAAGCCAACTATGTCCCTTTTTATATCTCAAGCTGCAGAAGGTGAGAAAAGTACAGAAAAAATAATTGCTTCCACAGAGATGTCACTAACAATGTCACCTTCCTCTGATACTGCAGTGAAGGTGGAGACACCCACCAAACAAGATCTGATAATGACCACCCAGATTCTCAGAGCAGATGATACTATGGGGACCAATGGGGATGTCATCCTCAAGGTTCCCATTCCAAGATTAAAGCCAAAGTCACAGGCTTTTTCCTCTTTTTCTTC
>JAXIVD010000595.1:37500-40000 GCA_036785275.1 Cancer borealis | reverse complement strand
CGTTTTTGAGAACTATGATAGTGTCATAATAGAGGTGTAGGTTTTGAAATGGTAACTGTGTGTTTATGAGAATTCTTTGATCAGAAGAATAATACCAAAGCATACTTAAATGAGCACAAACATTCACAAACACTCACCGAATCAAGGTAGATCGTGACAGGAGACATATCTAACTCCTGGGTAAGCTAAGGTAATGCAGCAAGAAATCAAAAGTATAAAATAAAACAGAGGACAGCCTTTTGTCATTATATAGTAGAAACTTTGGTGTGTACATTATTGTAACTGAATGGGAATTCGGGTATAGGAAGTGGAACCTAGGTAGAGAAAGGTGTAACAAGATCATGAAATTAACATTGGAATAAACTAGTTTAGAAAGTTGTGAAAGACCAGGTTTAAAAGATAAATGAATGAATTAATCCATAATTGAAAATAATAAGTTCAACTACTTAGGTTGCTTGAAACAAATAACCCAAAACTTTGGGGGAAGCCCCCGCACCCAGGCCCCTGGGACACCAGGGGAAAGGGCCAACACGATAGGTGAGGAGCAGAAGGGCTTAAGCATAGGCCAGGTGGGGCACCTACCAGGGCAGCTTGCTGAGAACAAGCAGCCTGGGGAGGAGGGGAAGCCCACCCAGTAGGGTCCCGAGACACCAGGGGAAAAGATTAATCCATGGTTCATGTCAAATTTACATTTTTAATAACAACAGGGCACATGCTGTTCTTACTGTATTCATTCCTGAATTTTTATAATCATTCTTGTCATTTTTATATTATTGGTTTTCATTAGAATTGATTTATTGTATGGTTGGAGATTCATTGCAATGATTCTCCATTCAGATGATCTGCAATGGACCATATGAACTTGAACATGAAAGTATCACAAACTTGCAAGCTTAAGTGTATATACATGTGAATGTTTTGGTCAGCCACTATTAAGGCATGCCTCAAGTTATGGGTTTTGGTATAGCAAATTTGTCATAAAATCAAATTCAAAACCTATCAAAAGAATTTATATCGTTCATTGCAATGATACAAACTGTAGTCTGTTATATGTTCATGTAATTAGTTTGTGTGAAAATGGGAAGTTCTATTTAGGAAAAATTATTTTATCTTTGCTTGAAAAGTCTGCATCCAGGTACACCAAAATATTCTCTCGTAATATTTACTGAGACAATCCCTATTATGAAATAGATGACATTTATTGAAATCCATTATGTAGAAATTAGTTTTTAGGAAAATTTATTTATTGATAGCCTGTGCCAAAGTTTTTGTTAGCTATGTCTGATACTAACTTGAAAGAAGTCTGCCAGAATCTCAACACATTTTTGTATGTAACACTGTAGCTGCTCTTAAGTGCGAGCAAATAATGATAGCTGTGGTAATGATGGTGGGCACTATACACTATACAGAGCTCTGTCAAGTAACTTCAATCACTATCTATCTATCTATCTATAGTTTTAGATGCTTTCTTCCCTCTGGAAATATCCTCCAAGAGTATGGTCGTGACAGAAGAGCTTCTACCTCTATCCACACACTCCGTCTTTGCCTGTTTAAGCTCTCTCCATTATTCTGCACCTCTTTCATGCATGTACTCCTTTACCTTATTCATCCATCTTACAACTGGCCTTCCTCCTCCTACGATCCTCAATTTCACTCACAAAAGACTTTCTTCTCAAACTCTTCACTCTTTCTCTCTAAATGACCAAACCACATCTCAAGTGTTTTTTTTTCCCACCCATTTCACTATCCCACACTTCACTCAATTTGCAGAAGATCCCATATCACACCATACATACTACATGCTTTCATTGCTTTAGCCCTCCCATCTTGTCAACCCATCTGTGCTCCTCAAAGATAACTCATTTCCACACTATGCTCTCTTGATTGCTGTGTCCTACTTCAAATATGATTGAAAGTTACCTCTCCGCTATACTTATTTGAATATTTGTTACCATAAATAACTTCATCATGACCACTATGAAGGGTTTAACTTTCTATCTATCTATGTCTGATGCCCATTCCTAAGAAGGTTCCCAGGCGATGGACGTAACACTCCATTTATTCCTGTCCTTGTATGCTCTAATTCTCTCATTCTCCTTTTTACCCTTACTTTATTTACACAAACTCATTCACTCACCATACTCCTACTCCTACTCATTTTCTGGTATTCTTTTCATGTGACCAAACCACCTTTTAGTAGAGTGCGTTACCACCCCACACGTCATTACTTTGCCTTTACTAGACATGTTAAATTATACATGCTTTCATTTCTTTACACCATCCATTCTTCTCACACCACATGCATTTCTCAGGTAACTCATTGCAACTGCTTGAATCCTTGACATTTTTCCTTTATTTCATACCCAAGTCTCTTTTGCATTTGTGAGTGTTGGTACAATTATTTCATCATGCAGTCCTTTTTTATTTATTTGTTTATATTTTTTATTTTACCTTTCCTTACTTTTCCATCATATGTCCCAGATATTGAACCACTTCCATC
>JAXIVD010000595.1:17500-32500 GCA_036785275.1 Cancer borealis | reverse complement strand
TGTTTTCTGGACAAATATTTATAGAGTAAGATGCTGCAGCAGTTCATAAATTGTAGAGAAACTTCTAAGGATATAACCAAAATAGTCTTTGAATAGTCACAGAGAACATGTCATAATTTTTTATGGTGGTTTATGTAAAAGTGCAAATTTTTACTGGAATACAGTCTTAATAGTGTAACATATCCCTTTTAGTCAAAATATAATTACCGTGCTAATTTTAAGTATGAGCCCATTTTTCATTATATAACATGTACATACCGGCAGTAATGTTTTGAGGTCTTATCTCAGTGATAAAAAAAACATGTTGTTATATGTTGTCTTTTATTGTTGCCTTGTGCAATTGTATGTATATTCTTAATTCATAATAGTAATGAATTACAGTAAACTTTCAATGCATCAAACTTATTGGGGAAAGCTGGGTTCAATAAAGCCAAAAGTTTGATTAATCAGAAACATGCTCCCCTCCGCTCCCACATGAGAATTTTGATACATGATAAATTTAACAACACTGAGTTTTCCAATGCTTCTTGTGTTCTACCCCTCCCTTTCCAAGCCCATTGCCGCTTCGGGACTAGATATTGTGGCCCCATGCTGTGATGGAGACCATTTGGCCTCCTCTACAACCTTGGACATAGTTTGTGGGCCATTAAATTTTCACTTGGCCTTTTTCTTTTTCTAGCTTTACTTATGCTTGTTTCATGTTTTTTCTTCTCCCTTCTGTTTCCAAACCCATTGCCATTGTGGAAGGGCTTTGGCAGGAGGCATTGTGGCCCAATGCTGCGATGTCTCGGACTTCAGTCTGATCCAACCAATGTTTGCTTGGCCTTTTTCTATTTCTAGCTTTATTTACCCTCATTTCATCTGTCTTTTCTTTCTATCCTCCCACTATCACCTTCTTTTCCTAAAGTGTGAGAGCCATGCTGAGAGGATGAAAGGCTAACTATGAAGATCTTGAGAAGTTTCAGTGTGTGTTTCAGAGGCGATAATTTGTGAAAAGGCAAGGCTGTTGCACGGGGATCTCACTAAGAAATTGTCTGGAACGAGTGCTGCTGTTAGTGAATTTAAAGCCAGCAGAGGCTGATTTGACAAATTCAAGAAGCAAATTGGCATACACAGTGTGGTAAGTGATGTTAAATGTTTATTTATCCATTTCATTAATCATTTATATTTATTTCTCATTATTTTCTGTACATAAAGCTATAGTTATTCTCTATAAAATGTATTTTTTTAAAATATTTTTGGGTGTCTGGAATGGATTAATTTGATTTACATTATTTCTTATGGGAAATATTGCTTCAGTTTTCATACGATTTGGTTTTCGTTAGACTTTTTTTAATGGATTAATCACGAAAACCAAGGTTCCACTGTATATATATATATATATATATATATATATATATATATATATATATATATATATATATATATATATATATATATATTGCTGTATGTTTTCACCCCATATCACCCTACATATAACCAGCTGGTAAAGGTAAAGTGGGGTTAATGCGCGTAGCTGCGGGCACTCATTTCCCGTCACATTGGCCTTTGAGCCCGTGGTGAAAATTAATCTGTTACTCCGAGATACAGGGCCACTGTGACATCTGAGTTTCCATATTTTACATTCCCCTGGTTTTACCTAGGTACCCTTTGCGCCGACTGTCCTCGTTCAGGATCAAACTCAGACCAGCGGATTTGTAGTCAAACGTATTGTTGAGACTCGAAAATCAGCTGATTAAAGTGACAGTACTCTTCTTGTGGGTTCTACCTGCATATACTAATCCAGTCCACTTTGGAAGTGATAATACTAATTGTTTCTTCCATTAATTTTCAACATCCATAAGAATGGATCTATAAAAGTGGCAATCTTGCAACCATTTTGACCTCACTGGTTGTCATGCCATAATTAAGGTGACCACCTCAGCTCCGAAAAATAAAGGATGCATATTTTCTTAACTTTATACTAGTATAAAAATAATGCCGATAGTGTAAATTTTAAATGACACTGGAGAATATAAATATGGTGCTGATATTCATACATTAACACCATCACAATAACATCTAATTATACCTGGAAGGAAGTAGCTGTGAGAAGCAGAAATTTAAATAGATCCACGAAAAATCATTAAATTAACGAGAGGGAAATACGTTGTGTAGGTTGTGTACTTTACACGTGGACGACTGCTTGACTCCCTCGGCTTTAAATTAACCATTCAGACATCCAAAATGCACAACAATTGGCCTTCCGTATTAGTTCAAAACAGAAGACCGCTCTCCAATACGAAACTATTCCGTATTTCAAGGCACAGGTGGTCACCTTAGGTGTAATAGAAATTGATTTCATGTAACGACAGAGGTTTAATGAAATAGCTTTGATATCTTCGTGGATTTTTAGTTTAATATCTGTGACAAAATCTTAAGTTATAGTAAACATAATTTTCTATGTACAAGTCATTGCTTCAGTGATCACTAAGATAATCATGGGATGGGCGATGCCTCAGGATCATTATCAGGCTTTGTGTCAGCTGCATAACGTGACAGGGCAGAAGACAGGTCCATCTGAAATCACCAGACTCTGATGTAGATTTAACAAAGGTATCAAGATGGGTGTGTATGTCAGTGGTATTTGTATCATTCACTTTTTGCAAATTATCCCAAAGAGGTCTAGATGGACAGATGTGAGGGAATGCATGTGGATGTATATGCATAGACGCCTTGTCTTGACTACCCCATATAGAGGGATACAAGCCAGGTATATCAATACACAAATAATTGTTAGACAGTATTTTCTACCCAAAGATTTATGTTATTAATACAATTACAATATACACTGGCATTGTGCGCTACACAATAAAATAATTATTTCACTAAAATTTGGTCCTTGCGAGTTACGAGAAACAAACCTGATTAGCCGAGAGGTTTTGTGAGAGATGCTGAGCTGGGGTGCTGAGGATGCTGACAAGTTGTCCCTGAAGAGTATGTAGGGAAGGCAGGCTGGCATAGTGCTTCAAGTCCTGCACACTCATGAATCTTTCTTCCACAACACCTCCCAGCAACACTAATCCAGGTATCTTTTTCTCTAACTTCAGCAACTGGAAAAGCAAATATCCATCATGTCAGAAGATCTTGCTAGAAAGCTTAAGTGAAATTGATTTTGGTAAGGGAGAATTTAAGAAGGAATGAGCTGCATGGAACAAGATAGACGTAAAATATCATTAAAAATGTTCTGATGCCACCCATACATGTCTGGAGGTGCATGAGAGAAGAAGAGAATAAAAGAGAAAAAAATTAAGATCTGGCACATCCATAACGGGCTTGCCAACCCATACCTAACTCGGGCTCAGGTTTGTAGGCATGTCAACAAAAGTATGTCTCAAAACGACATTGATTACACTAAGAAATAAATATTCATGTCTGAGCTGGTCATTGAGGTTATGGTGTGAAGGAACAGACTGACAAATTGTAAAGCAAAAGCAGTATTGAAAGCAAACTGTTTGAAATTTTGATCATGGAAGTGAGGGGAGAAACTGCTGCATCATTAAGTCTGATAGATGACTAAAACTTCTTAGGGTATCAACTACACATAGAACAACACAAAAAAGGGCTAGTTAATGGAGAAAATTAATCAAACAAAAGGTTCAGGGGTGTTGTAAGTGTCAGCACCAGTCCCCACCCAGTGCTAATGAATCCTACCAACCAACAAAGGAACCTATAAAAAAAACAGTGCTTTAAAAATATTGAAAAATCCCTCTAGTTTGTCAGATTTCATCACACTGCTTTACATGTTACTGAACGATTTTTTTATTGGCCACTTATGGAATTGTGTGGTCCAGTTACATAAGAAAAGAAAGTTGGAGAACAAGAACTTTTTTCTTTTCAAAGATGTCCTACACATTAATGTAAGTTCACCTTGAATGTGAGTTTTATAAATCATGTATTATTATGGCTTAGATGATTTCTTTTTCTCATATTTAATGTAAATAAGTCTTCCCCTTTTGCTGCTCTGTATGGAAGCATGTGATAATGATTATATAGATTACTCATGTGATAATGATTATATAGATTACTATCACTATAACAAATAGAACAATGTTACTTCACTACTCTTGCTTACCTTAGCCACAGCAGGTTCATCACCAATAAAAGTGCAAGTGGTAGAGTTATACAGACTTAAGAGTGCTTCGTATTTGGTACCCGCAAAAGCAAGTCTCATAATCTGAAATTTTAAAATTTTCATTTGACGCAAATCTTGAAACATATCTAATGTACATGTATTTAGTAACTTACAAAATTATCTGAAGTTAATTGAACAAAAATTTTAAGTGCTGACTAAACTTTACTTGCAAGACAAGAAATCTGAACAATGTGATAATTATCAATTAACTATTGCACAAAAACTTAACATTCCAGTTCCCTCAAAGTTATAAATGGATTGAATAAATCTGAATTACAAAAGACTTCAAACAATTAATTCATCATAAATAACTTCTCAGAACATACTTCTCCAACATGATATAATTGCTAGAATTTTTTTCCCTCTAAAACAGTTGAGTCAAATTACGAAAGTATACATCAGCCTTATTCTATATAAAATCAATTACAAAAAGTAAACATCAGTCTTACAGTATTATTATGTTTTAGGTATTGCATGTTGATCTTGTTGAGCTGTACCCTGGCCCCAAATAACTCAGCTTCGGTCATGGGTAGTATGTGAAACACTGCAACAAGCTTGGCATTTTCTATTTTCTCCCGGAATTCATTGGCTAAGATTTGTTCAAAAGGGTTGACCTGTAAAAATGCAAGATTATTAAACATCTAGATATTGAATAACTGATAAAGTAATAATGTTCCCCTGCTAAGTAATACACAATCTAATTATGAAGTAAATTTCTTATGATAGAAAAAAAATACATGAAAAGATAAAACTCAAATGCATAGCTATTTTGCCCAATTAAAATCTGAAACTAAGTATAACAGCTTTTTTTTTTTACAAATAAATAATGTGTGTGGTTTATATGGCCTACTGATATTCAGATCCATAAGCAATGTTAAGCAACTATAGTACACCAGATTGGATAATGTTCTTGATTAATGTAGATTACTGTATTATTTCTCTTTTTTTTTTTATAATCTTGATACAGTGATGACGGTGAGGACACCGATAGCGAGTGATCCTCACAAAGCCTTGGACTCCCCCTCCCCCTGTACATACATCCCTGTACGATTAAGGTAAGGAAAAACCTTATTTAATGTTTTTTTTAACTATTTATGTTTAATAATTGTTAATAATACTTTTTCAACATAATATAGTACAAAATTATATAGTGAGTTCTTAGGTTTAGAAGCTGTCAAGGGTATGCATGACTTTTTGAACTTATGATAATCCAGATTTTTATCTAATTTAGATGGGTCTTCCCACAATTAATCCGATTTATAGAGGGTTTAAAGTGTATGTATCTATACACACAAAATCAACTTTGGCATCTGCATAATGCACCTCAGGCCACTAACTCTCATACTTGCCTTATTTGTCTCTTTCTGGATAGCTTTCAACTTCTTATAGCACATTTCCCTTGGGTGGATGCCCTCCTTTGGGTTACTGTAAATGGGTTCTGTCAGTTTGAGGACCACTGCACGTGTCCAATGAGGAATTGCTGGCCTTTTGATATTAGGAGCTCTGGTCCGTGTTCTCACTACAGTTATGATTGGGTTCCAAACAGGCAAAAGTCGGTTGACAAGTGTGACAGACATGATGAATTGTCTGTGTGGTACAGCTCTGAAAAGTAAAGATAGCAAGTAAATTAAAGATAAATATACAAAATATCATGCATAGTATGTGTCAAATTCAACCCATAGATAGCAACTACAAAACAAGATAGTGAAATGGTAGATAAACAAGAGATGTCAGAAAGAAAAGAAAAAGAAAAGAATGGAGCAATTACAAAAGGGAGTGATGAATTAAAAATAATGTGTACTAATAGAGATGGAATAGTAGCTAGAAAACTAGCGTTAGCAGATTATCTAAAAGAGAAGAAACATGAAATTGTATGCCTAGCAGAAACAAAATTATGTGAGGACATCCAGACTAACATTGAGAATTGTAATTATTATATATGGAGGAAGGATAGAAAAGACAAACAAGGAGGTGGTGTGATGCTAATGATAAAATCTGAAATAAAAGCTTAAAAGGTAAAGTATGGAACAGGGAAAGCAGAATTGATAAATGCATAGATAAAGACAAAATATGTATGAGGAAGGCCAAAAAATAGAAGTTGCATATGTACCCCCAAAAACAAAAAAATGGACATAAGAACATGAAGAAATAATAGAAGATACCCAAGAGAGCTTAGATAAGATTAACAAAACCTTAACCTATATTGACAAATAACAGAACCTTGTTTAAACCAAACTAAAATTTACTTTTCGAAGGTCTCAGAAAATATTGAATATATCAGAAACTAAGAATTTGCGACGGAATAGTAATTAAGAAAACCTCAGGATGCATTAGGTAATGTAAAAATATAAACCTTAATTTTCTAGAGCATTCAGGTGAAGATGTGAAATAATACCTTTAAAAATGTTAATTGACATAGAAAAAATACAAGTAAATCTGCATAACTACTGCTTGGACGATATCAATATAACTATGAAGTCCTACATACTATACATAGTGTAGTCAAAATATCTGTGAAGGTTTCAGGCGGTGCTCATTATTATAATCAAATATAGGCCATAATATGGCAATCCAGAAAAAAAAATGTAGGGTGAAACGCCTAACTTTTAGATGATAAAATATAAAAAGCTTATATAAGCGAACCAGGTATTACTTAACTTTATGCCATTAAACAGTTGATGGTTATGGCTACCCTCAGCTTGTTGCTCTTACTATTTACAACATTTTCAATGATCACACTACCTGTCGGAAATGAATAATAACGCTGCAATACGTCCGGGAATGTGCTGCTCTGTCGAGGTTTTTTATAAGTCCAGGCAGGTGCATATGACACTTGAACATAAACAAACACTATCAATTGTTTATAGCATGGGCTTGTAGGTAGTTGCTAGAGAGGATTCTTAGATTGTCTATATTTTCTCTGTCCAATGACGTGCCACCACCAATTACCAGCACCAGCTGCGCCAATCACAGCTTGCTATATGTAATAGTAGGCGTGGCACAGCTAGAAACACAGGTCAGGAGACATTTTTCTGCTCAGTTCTATCATGGCTACCATTGAAATCACTTGTGAAGATTTCGAATTCGATTATTGGGAAATAATCGCAAAATTTCATTCCAAAAACCATTTGGCTTACGAGTTTACGAGGGAACACGGCGTCCTACCAGCAGATGTTCAGTGTCCCTACTGTATGGCTCCTTGGAGGAATAGTAGAGGATGACCCACAGCCAGGAACTTCATGCTCTCGTTAAGGTATTGTGAGTTATGAAATTATACTTGCTAAATTTGCAATTCAACCAATAATTAGGTTAGGTTAGGTTACAACAGTGTCAGCAGGGGTGTCCAGAGGAGGCGCAGCCCCCTCGGTTAGGATAGGTTAGGGTAAATTAGGTTAGGTTAGGTTACAACAGTGTCAGCGGGGATGTCCAGGGGGTGCGCAGCCCCCCCCCGGTTAGGGTAAATTAGATTAGATCTGGGAAAATTTTCCTAAATCTAGGGAAATTCCCATAAATTTTTCTAAGGCCATATATCACTCACATATGCCTCCCCCCCAAAAAAAACCCGATTCCCCACGGTCCCCCAAGCTTGTTGGGGGGGTTGGTGGGGTGTGGGTAGAGATAGGGAATATTGGCATAAAGTATAAATTTACCGCGAACCAAACCATACCCAACCAAACCGGTATTATTTTACATTTTCACCAGAATGCTCTAGAGAGTTCAGGGTTATATTTTGGCATTACCTGATGCCTTTTGAGAAGGTTGTGCCATATGGCCTTTGTTGCCTGGCACATTTCCCCCCCCCCACATTACAATTACAATTGAGGTTTTCTTAATTACATTTTCGTCACAAATTCTTAGTTTGTGAGATATTCAATGTTTTCTGTGAGACCTTCTCTTCGAAAAGTAAAGTTTTGTTTGGTTTGAACAAGGTTCTGTTATTTGTTAATGTAGGTTAAGGTTTGGATATCTTATGTTAGGTTATATTAGTGTAAAAGCTATCAAACGTTCTCTATGACCAAAAGTAGGGAGTTGGACGAGGTGCAGACGCCATTAAATTTCGTAAACAGACGCCATTATGGTGAAGATTTTACCACCAAATCTAATATAACTATAAGCTTGAAAGATGCTTTAGCAGGTAAATAATGGTGAGCACTGCCTGAAACCTTCACAAATGTGTTGAACAGTAGTTAAGCAGAAATACCTAAATACATCATCAGCATCTTGATACGCCAACCTAACTGACTATCAAGGCCTCATAAGGGTTCAGTGGATCAGATCCTGTAGAGTTCACCTGAAAGGTACAACTACAAACAAGGGACGGCTGAGTACACACTACACAACACCGGTAGTCACTACACACAACTATACACCAAATTATGATTCTTTGAGATAATTTTTACTTAGTTATTATTACTTTTTCTGTTAGTCAGTCTTCTAGTCCCGGAGATAAGTGAAGAAGTTAGAATGTTGATCTGACTTGATTACGCAGTACCATTATTTTGATCTTGTGATCGTGATCTTGATGTCGCAGAAGGCTTGTGGGGAAACGTAAGCCTTCTTATCGTCAGCTCCTGTGAAGAATATGTAGACAAAAAAATATATTAATAATAATCTAGGCTACATACACACCTGTTAGGGGCGCAGATCGGAAGCAAGGCCAATGACCAAGCAGTCCAGTTGGTGGATGACACACCATGAGAAAAAACGTCTGCGTACTTCGGTTTCAGTTTCAGCTCTAGGAACAAAAACGGTTCAAGGTTTTTATTTATTTCTAATCCTAGCAAACCAGATTTTCTCGAGGAACTCTTTCATCCCGTCAATTACTCTTGCACTCTCCTCGTATTCTGACACAGTCCTAGCAGCAACACTATCCATTCACTAGCTAGTCCTCTCCTTCACTTCACCCAATTCACATCCCATGTCAGTCAGAACTACATGTATCATTTTCATCCTATCGCTGTCATACTTCTCTCATTCCAGTATTACATGCTCCACAGTTTCATCACATTCATACCATCATCAGTAACCATACATAATGTTTGGCACAGCTACACTCTTCCACACTTCTCTCAGTAATGTAAAAACAATATAATATCTAGTATTCAAAAGTATTTTATTATAATATTAATAATTCATCTGCGTTATCAAGATCGATTCCAAGCCTTAAATGTCAGTGATTGGTTTTTTTTCCGTTTGTTTTTCCTTTTTTCCCCTCATGAGCTGCCTCTACAAGGAACTTGTAGGATACAAGTTTTCTGGGAATGAAAAATCAAGATCGAAACTGTAGTCTCTGCAACGGCAGTTAAGTAAGTTGTCACTTCCCCTCTCTTTTAATTTCTTTTCTTTTCTATGATTACTATTTTGATTGCTTTTGTATTATCTTTTTTTTCTTATTTTTCACTAACCATATAGTATTTGTGTGTTATTTTTCAAGTTCACTACTTTAGTCAAGTTTAGTACACACCGAGCCTGACTAGGACCGAGACCTCTTACATCCGCTGATAAATATCGCTTCTCTTCGTGTTTGCACTTTGATAATACTGCTATAATCTCATGTCCCGAGGGAGTGGAGGAAAGGAGGGGTCCGAGACATGAAGAGATTCTGCTTGGAAGACAGGTGGCACTGGTCGACTACTGCCAGAATGACTATGCGACAAGTGCCAGGAGTCTGTTCTTACTACTTGTTCATCATTGTATTTATACATTTCGTGCCTTCTTCATCTATTGTAGGAGAGGTAAGAGGCATTCTTCTTAAGTCAAACTTATGGCATTGATAATTACTGAGGTGAAGTGCCGGAGAATTGCTGTGTCAATGGGATGCATTCAATGTAAGGTATTAATTAAGAAGTACACCAGTCTCAGCGGCAGTTTTTACATCTCTCATAGGATAGAGTTTGTTATTCCGAACATTTTGAAGGTAAAGATCGTTTCTTGAATCACTCACTATTTTGGACAAAACAATTTTTCTGATATATTTTCATGTGTTTTGAATTAATCTGACGTTTGTTTGTCATGACATGCAGCTTTCTTTCCCCTCCCTCAATAAGTGGAAGGTAAAGATTGCCCCCCCAAAAGTAAAATGAAAACCATCAGAATCAATAAGAAAAAAATAGCTTTGTTACCATAACTTTCCCAGAGCTGCAGTCAAATAAGGCTAGTCAAACCTAACTTAACCAGGTAAAGATTAGTTTCTTGGGTAATTCTGGATAATAAGTCCGCCACCCCGATTCCCCACCAACCCCCCCCTATCCCTTCAAACAAGTTTGGGGGATCATGGGGAATCGGGGGTTTTGGCGGGGAATGAAAAATAAGCGAAATATGGGCCTTCAAAAATAGAAATATTTGAAGAAAAAAATTTAAATTTCGAAATTTCCTAACCTAACCTAATCTAGCAGGGGGGGCGCACCCCCCTGCTAACCTAACCTAAGCTAACCATAAACTAACCTAAGCTATCCATAATCTAACCTAAAATAACCATAACCTAACCATACCATAACCTAACCTAACCATAACCTAACCTAGCAGAAGAGGCTGCGCCCTCCCTGGAACTCCCGCTAGGACATTGACCTAACCTAACAAAGGACCTCCAAAATTATACTGTTATAACTTACCGGTGTAGTGTGGTTATTGTTAAAGCGATGGAGGTGGGTAGAGTTTAGCGGCTTTGTTCAGAAAGACATGAAGTTTCTTTTCAGGCACTAAACCATGTCTCATTAACAGTTTGAGTAACCCTTCACAGTCCTTGAAATATGTTCCACAAAAATCACCATAGGACAAATAACATCCTTCACAAGAAACGGGAAGATGTTCGTCACGTCTTACTGCGTTCATAGCCATATCAACAACTGACATGAGCCTGTATAGGAACACCTGACCTGTCCCTAAAACAAATGGAAAGCATAACTGAACCTAGTGTGGAAAGATCTAATTGGTAGCGGCAAGAATGGCAGTGACGAGTGGCAGCGCGATTAGATGGTTCAGTTCTATAGATATCATGAAATCCTTTAATGCTATTACCCACAAATCTCAGTCATAAACAAAAGATAATCATTTCAATGTTTTGTTTTGACTGGTGTAGAGCTCGCTGGACTTAGAAACTGTTGAATTTCGCCACACTTTTGAGTGCTATTACGGCCACACTAGAAGTGAGCACCTCATTTTTTTACGTTTACGGCACAACTACCGAGTCTCCTACATGATATGTGAGTTTCGTGTTTGTACGTGACACGGATCTATTCTCCAGTTTAACCGTTTCTTGAACCACTCACTATTTTGGAAAAATAAATTTCCTGAAAGATTTTGATGTGTTTTGAATTAATCTGATGTTTGTTTGTATGTAGCCATGTAGCTTTTTTTTTCTTTTTTTTTTTCCTCCAATAAGTGTAACATCTTAACTGGGGGGAAAAGCATCCCCAACCTAACCTAAGCAGAACTTACGTAATAACTTCTTAGCTGGGGGGCAAGCCATGCCAAACCCATCAATCTATCACGTAATAATCATAATTAGATTACACATAGACTACACCATACTTGACTGGACACTCGCGACAATCGCTGACAGATGATATTACATTTCGGTCCTATAGATTCCGCTGCTATGAGTGATGACAGATAATACTTCATATTATCAGTTCATATTCTACTTAGGACATTGTATTTCATGTCTTTACAATCAGTAATGATTGCTGAACCATGGCTGAACATAAAAAATTATTTTACAACTTTTGCAAATAGGAAATTAACATAAAGATTACAAGTTTGAGTGAAAAATCGTGTGGGAGTTGTGTATAAAGCATATTGTTTATAGCAAAAAAATCTGGCAAATTCGCAATAATTTCTGAAATAAAACATCACATATTGTGAAATAACCATTCCTGAATATGATTTGATTGTGATCAAATGTCATATAATCGTTATATCGGCTTGGGAATGAATTTTTCATAACAATTCGTGGCGCGAAAGGCAAAAGGCGAAAGAGGTCACAAGAAGAAGAAGACCAAAACAATCCTTTACAAAGGTCAACAACATAAATAGTTCAATTCATTGGTCCCATGACGCTATTATAAGTCTCATGGAAAATGTTCATGAGCAGAAGACGAAGAAGAGAAGTGCTTCCTCCATAACGGCTTGTGTTGTTGTTATGATCAGCTGATTCCATAAGGTTAGTTCTACGTGTGTGACCAGACTGGTAGTCGTATCGCTGTAAATCCAGAAAAAACGGAAGCCAGGCTAGCGTTAGCAAAACCTAGTGTGACCGTAGCTTCATCAGCTTCTATTGTATACTCTGAATCATACTTGAAATAAGATTTGAAACTATTTCCAAATATTTTTTTTGTTTTCTACGTTTTCACTGAGCATGGCAGGATAAAAGGAAAAGTACGTACGCCGGGAAAGTGATGTATGGTGGTAAGATCATTGGAAAGAACATTGCTAGAGAGAAGAGGAGGAGGAGGCAATGAAACCAACAAGCTGACTAGAGACCATCACCAATAAGGAATTACAATGGAGTTATTTTACACAGTCTCTGAGAAACGCTCTCTCGATGACACTCAGCAAACATCGTAAGTTCATTAGGAATGTTAAAATTTTTTTCCTTGATGTTATTTATGGGTATATGAAAGTATGAGTGAAGTATGAGTATGAGTGAATTGATTACGAGTGACTTAGGGTGTTGTGTTCAAGTTTTGGTTATATTTTACAATTACTCTCAACACTAAGGTGTTGTGTATCCTGCCATGCTCAGTGAAAACGTAGAAAACAAACAGAATATTTGGAAATAGTTTCAAATCTTATTTCAAGCATGCATGTATATTAGTATGGACTACATTGGCTATGTATGTATGCGTTTTCAGTTTAAAATTTCAATATTCCTGGAAATTATTGCAAATATGGTGTTTTTATTGGTGTCTTAGGATTTAATAATTGTCGCCCACCGATGACGTATGTTGACTAATTTTTTGTTGTTGCTCATAAACATATACTTCACATCACTCTGAGTTGTTTGCTTTTTGTTTGAGGTTTCTATGATGATTTTAAGTATTTTATTCAAATAAAACAAACAAAAAATCGCCTCAGGACACATTTACGAAAGACCCGATTTCGAGTGCACAGTCACGTATGGTGTATTCTATGGTATTGCATATTAATATAAACTACATGGGCTATGCATGTAAGTGTTTTCAGATTGAAATTCCAATATTCCTGGAAATTATTGCAAATTTGGTGTTTTTTATTGGTGTCAGGATTTAATAATTGTCGCCCACCGATGACGTATGTTGACTAATTTGTTTTTGTTGCTCATAAACATATTCTTCACATCACTCTGAGGTGTTTGGTTTTTGTTTGAGGTTTCTATGATGATTTTAAGTATTTTATTTAAATAAAACAAACAAAAAATCGTCTCAGGACACATTTGCGAAAGACCCGATTTCGAGTGCACAGTCACGTATGGTGTATTCTATGGTATTGCATATTAATATAGACTACATGGGCTATGCATGTAAGTGTTTTCAGATTGAAATTCCAATATTCCTGGAAATTATTGCAAATTGTGTTTTTCTTGGTATTTTAGGATTTAATAATTGTCGCCCACTGATGACGTACGTTGACTAACTTGGTTTTGTTGCTCATAAATATATTCTCTACATCACTCTGAAGTGTTTGCTTTTTATTTGAGATTCCTATCTTATTTCTAAGTATTTTATTTGATTTTTCTAAAAATCTGCTGTAGGACCGGTTTGCAAAAGGTCAGATTTCGAGTGTCCAGTCAAGTATAGTGTAGTCTATGGATTACATAATAAACTTCTAGATGGTGGGTATGCGCCTCAATTTATATAGATAGGCTCATGCTGCCAGCGTAAGCTTCTTCAGCATATAGCTTTGCAGTCCCGTTGAGGATAGTGTTATGGCAGCATGTGGGTAATCTTAGGCCTCTCGTCGGTATTAGCAAAGAAAAGTGGCCAGCACGTGCCGAGGCTCAAACTTGGGACCCTGAGCTGGTATGCTTGACCACTAGCCACTAGGCCACCGCCACAGCGTGTAGCTGGCTTGCCACAATTTTCATAGTCTTTAGAGTCCAACACAAGTGATGAACACACAGGTTAAATACCTCACTTGTTTTTCCTATACTCTTTAGGAAAATCCAAAATTTAGCGCAAGTATCCATCATGGTGGCTCTGAAAGAACTGATGATATGATGAGCACTGCCTGAAATCTTTTTCTAATGGAGATGGCATAATAAGGGTAAAATAATACAAAATATATGGGAAATTGGCCAAAAAATATTTATTTTCAAAAGAAAAAACATCATAAACTTAAAATAAGAAATAGAATGCTTCTAAAACAATTGATTCATCAAGCAATTCAAATACAAGAATGATTTGCTACTGCTATTACTACAGAATTTTATGTTTATGACATGTTTTGGTTTGGGCATAGACTAAAAGGTTTAGCCGCAAAATATACATACGTAGTACACATATCCAGTATGGTAAAATCATCATGTTTGTAAGTATTATGGTAGTTTAGTTTATTTCTATATGGAAAGACTAGGTGTCATTTGTATATCAATATATATTATATATATATATATATATATATATATATATATATATATATATATATATATATATATATATATATATATATACTATATATATATATATATATATATATATATATATATATATATATATATATGTATAATATATATATATATATATATATATATATATATATATATATATATATATATATATATATATATATATATCGAGATACTAGAGTGATAAAAAAAGTACCCCATGGGCAGTCTTTAACATAAAAAA
>JAXIVD010000594.1:92500-132500 GCA_036785275.1 Cancer borealis | reverse complement strand
ACAAAACCACCAAATACTGGGTCGGAATATTATGACTATAAAAGTAACCATAGCATCATAATGTTAGCACTTGTTGATGCTGATTACAAATTCCTGTATGTTGATGTTGGAGCACAAGGCAGGGCGAGTGATGCTAGTGTATGGGATCAATGCAATCTTCGTGCATATTTAGAAGGAGATAGGCTTGATATTCCACAATCTTCAACGCTGCCTTTTTCTACAGTGAAGTCTCCATATGTCATAGTCGGTGACAATGCCTTCCCTCTTAAGACTTACTTGATGAAGCCCTTCCCAGGTAAAAATCTGACTGCTGACCAACAGATATTCAATTATAGACTGTCACGAGCAAGACGAGTGTCAGAAAATGCATTTGGTATACTTGCAGCTAAATTTAGAGTATTCAGATCAGCCATAATATCAAAGCCCGAATATGTAAATAAGCTTATGTTTGCATCTGTTGTGCTGCACAACTATTTAAGAGATAACTGCAGAGGATCAGACGCGCAGTTCATCGACTGGGATGAAGACATTGAAGTACCAGTGGGTATATTTCAGGATCTTCCGGAAGTAGCTAGGGGACACTCAAATGATGCAAAGGTAGTACGAGAAACACTGAAAAATTACTTTGTATCGATTGGTGAGATACCAGGTCAGGAGAGAAATGCCCTGTTGCACTAAGTACTTGTGTGAATATAAGTTGGATTGATTGGGAGAACGTTGATCGGAAGAGTAATGAATGTGCAAGAAGGTACAATGGTTGTTTGTTAATAAGGGAAATGGGTAGTGACTGGTTAATACATGAAAAACACAGCCTCCTGCATGGATGTTGTGCCTCGTCTGTGCTTACCCCGTGTGTTGTGAGTGCCATTCTGGTAGATTGATAGGTAGTTAGTTTGATGGGCAATTCCATGTTGTAGAAAAACTAATAATGTCTGAAATGTAATAGTAGTTGTTGAAGTAAATAAATATATAGATTTATTATTTCTAATGTCAGTATTTTGTCCTTTTCTGTGTTTCTTCTGAACAAAAATGTTGATTGATGTCTATGACAATATAAATAGGCTTGAATAAATAGAGGAGTGTTTATGGTTTATTTATACCTACTGAACTCATTACTTAAGGGAACCTAATTAACATTCTGGTAGACTGTTTATTCACCTTGTATTCAATTTTTTTCATTTTCATTATAGTGTTGCATGTACTCATACATCAGTAAAATCACCTTGAAGCCAAATTCAACTTTCAGACGATCAAGGATAGGAAATGAGTTCTAAAATGACCACACACTTGAAAGTACCCAATCATATTTTATGGGTTCATTCTCTTCTCTTTTTCTCTGAACAAATGCATTCATAGCATTGCTCACTGTATTCAAAACTTGTAGTATTTTTCCTGAGATATCACAACTGTCTTCCAATTTTCTCTTTTTACTGTGGGGTGCCACAGAAGTAGCTGGTGTGGAAGAACCTGTCAGTGTGTCCACAACAGGCTGGGGTGATGGATTCTGACTTTCAGAAGTACAGGGTATAACTTCCGGCCACGCATCAACAAGGACTCCAGCCAGGATACAGAGTAAAAGAGTTCTGGCAACTACTTTTTTCCTTGACATAGACGGGAAGGGTGAGGGTAAGCAGCACTGAGGGTAACCCTTGTGGTGTTTGGGAAAAGTACTGAAAAGCAGCCTCGGCCCATGGCCATCAAGTTTGAGCCACGCAGTGCTAAGCCAAAGTGGAGAAGGAAGGAAGGCAGTTGTGTGTGTGTTCACAATATCATGTTTCATTTCATATTACCATCATTATTCAGAGGAAGGGGTAAAGTGAGGGCTTCTTACTGCTACTACATCCTATCTGTACTGTGGTCACCTGTGTATAATTTCTCCATCACCTGTCTCTTGGTCTCCCTTCCATAATGTGTTAATGTTTTTGTTTATTTGTGACACCTGTAATCTGTATAGACATTTAATTTAATGATGTTAAGATCTTTTACTTTAAATGAGCCCGTACATTGTTGTTTGGGAAATTGTATAAAAGTATTATATTACCTGCTTTGGAACGACAGTGTAATGAAGTACTGCTAAGGAGCCGAGAAACCTGCCATTATGTCCTTCACAACCTTGGTGTTGGGTGAGCACTGCTGTCTCACTCTTTGTTGCAGTGATGTCAGATAAAGGTGCTCTATTAATTGATTGGACAGATTAATATAATTATTTTTTTAAGAAATCACTGCAGTGACACAAAATCATAGGGATATAAATATTTGTTATTGTTGATATTTCTTTAAAATGTTCCTGACAGTCCACTGTTTCTTACATATCTGGGAAAGGATTATGTGTACATGTAAATTTGACTAATAAGCCGTTAGAATTTTAAGAGATTCCTTTTTGTTGTGTACTCCTGAGCCTTGGCGTTCTAGTAGTATATCCCCATGAGATGCACATCAGAGTCTGGTGTTGTTAAGGGTGTCCAGCTACCTTCAAGCTGGTAAAGCCTCTGCCACTCAAGGTGTTCTGTCTTGACACCTTGACCATCTCACCCTCAAAAAAGATGGTAGTGCCCCTTCCTCAGCCGGCCTCATGTTTCATTCCATCAAACTTTACTACACCACCACAACCTTGGGCCTGTGTTTGCTAACCTACAGGCTTGGAACACCGCCTTCTACAGGCAAGTTCCCCAATCAGCGGGAATGGAAATTACTAAATGTTTGTACTTTTTTCTGTACTCATTCAGGTTCTCGTAAAGTTTTAAAAAAATGTTCATAATCTTAGTTTGAGACTTTGTAGGAGTACAGGGTGAGTGTGGAGTTGGCAGGTCTGGAAGGGAGTGAAGGAGTTTGTTGTAGTGTTTCCTGACCCTTGAAGGAGGGTCATCATACATGAATCTGCCATATGGAATTTCTAGGATGGACATGACATCTAGTTCTGCCTCAAACTTTGCCTGATAGTACTGGGTTGTACCTAGAGTTAGATACATTCTACCAATTGCCTCACGATCCAATGGTCGGTGAGAGAGGAACACATCTATTGCACCAATGATAGAAGTGACTTTGTTTATGTTTTTTCTCTCTTGCTCCCACTACAGAATCCAAAAGCTCCCTGACAACGTCTTTCCTTGGCAGGTGCAGAGTATCATTGTTGATGCACTCCACCAGGAAAGTCTTTTCAAGAACGTTTTGGTTGCTTCTGGCACTCTATGAGTCAATCATAACTGGAATGCTCCAGTTTTTAACTGCACTGTATTTAACCCCAGCAGGAGTTGGACAGAGCAGATGTGTGTTGGCAAAGATGTTCTTGTCAGTTATGTTGCTCTTGCTGAACTGCTTTTGGTTCCAAGTCCCAAGGAAGCATGTCGCCATGTGCTCCAGGAAGCAGATTTCATATCATACTGCATGAACCATAGCAGTCAGCAGCCAGCACCCACCTCACCTTCTCCAAGTGGGTGGTGGCTGAAGCCTCCCAGGAACAAACTGTAGCCCTTCAGGAAGCTGTCTGCCTTCATGACCTCCTGTAGTCCAAACTCTACAAGGCATCTAAATCTAAGCTCGTCTCCAAGATTCCCCTATGCTTGGTGAATTTTTAGTGTATTTTGTAGTGGGGGACTTGGAAGAGTTGTTGAGGGTTGAGTGGCCCTGTGGTACAGTGCTCGGCTCGTGACCTAAAGGTTGTAAGTTCGATCCTGACTCACGGTTTCTTGGTGAGAGGGGCAGCACCCTCTCGTTAACCCTAGCAGAACTATATTGTCTACAGATGCCTAGTTCTGAGGGATTATTCAATCAAACCTATCATTAGAAATGCTTGACTCAACAGATGTGATTGACTCCCGCTGCCCCCTCCCTCCCTTGACAGACCATTTGACCAATACTATGATGCAGAGTTTGAGGCAGGTGTTGTATCTATCCTCATGGTAGTGCTTGGAGATGCCAGACCTGCGCTGCACCAAAGGCTGAATCTCCTCCTTTTGAGCCTTGGGGAAACCTGTGTTAGTGACAACTATGTCATTCATGGCCATGTTATGAAGGGGTGAAGGGAGGACAGATTGGTTCTCATGCAGTGAAGGCGCGAGAGTATGCATCGTGGGCCCCCCACAATGGACTCAGGGAAGGACATCAGGTACTTGAAGGCCTCCCCTCCAATGGATCACACATGTCCTTGGTGGGGGTGACTAGCTTGCAGTCCCTTACAGACACCCATTGTGTATGGAATCTATCCTTGGATGCCTGGTGGTAACAAAGGACTATACTGGAGAGGGAATCATCATTTGGATTTACAAAGTACAGGTTGACACTGTCCTCTTGTAAACATATGCTGGAACATAAGGTTGGCCTCCATCATACCACCTGAACTTCATGTTAAGTCTCCAACTCGTTCCAGGTGATGAAAGGAATGATGACTAAGAATGGTAACACCACCACCAAGAGTTTGTCAAGGTTGTATTAATGATGGCTATATAGTTGATTTGCAGCACCGAGGCTAACAACTGTCCTCCCTCACCTTGTGCTCGGCTGCAGACACCGCCACTGCTAAGCCTGCATGTGAAGGGGCTGGGGAGTGCATGCTGTCATCACATTGGTTTCACTAAGAATTGTGATACTTACACATTTAAAGAGATAAACACTTGTATGTATTATTTAGTGACCAAGTTATATATTTACTGCAGCTGATATTTATTCAATGTATAAGATTTTTTCTCATTGCAGTTTCAATTCTCAAGTGAAATATTTAAATAAAAGTTCGGATACAGGGTTGAACATTGTCTCAACAGCATTACTTGTTAAAGACAAGGAGTATGGTGGCCACCAAGATTGTCTACACCTGTTACATGTTATTGGTTTTCTTATGAATGTAATCAACAATAACTAAAGTAAATAATGATTCTTTTATATACAAAATTGAATACACACAGAAGCATACGTGATGTACATAATGTATGGTGTCCTTTTAGGTGTAAATGAAACATGGATTCCATTCAAGTGAGTTTATTTACAAGAAGATTGCCAAACTAGGAAATCTTGCATATACAAAATTCATACACGCATACACACACACACACGTTGTTTAATAGTGGAGAGCAGCATTGCATCATTGATTATCTAACACTGCAATATAATGTGCTCTTTAAACCAGTCACAAATATCTTGGGAAAGTTATCGTTCTCTCTATACTAGCCAGTGAAGTAATCCTATGGCTTACTGAATACAATTTCAATTCTGCCATACAACAATAACTAGGGATGTTCTTCAAACATTCAATTATCTTGCATTAAATTTTTGTCATGTGTCCTTGTAAGTTTTTTTTTAATCTTCTTACAACACTAACCAATGACATGATCCTTTGGCCAGTCAACTACCTTTGGAAAGCTATCTACTTCTTGCTGTGGGTAGTGGTCAAGGCGCTTGGGTATTGACCTCAGCTGGCGCATCTGTCCAGAAACATTCTCCAGGATACTGTCAGGTACCTGGTGAGGAGAAAATAGTTTATGCAAGTGCAAAATAGTTATAAATATAGCATTTCCCAAAGTAAAGAAAGTTCACAGGATGTGAGTTGATAATTAATAGGAATTGGAAAGCATCGGTCAGAGGGGAAATTTTTTGGTGTTACTTTAGCGTGTGGTCTGATGCAGTAACCGTCGTCTACACTGAAGTTACCTGATCTGTCTATCAAGACCTCGGCTGGTTTTGTGACTTTCCATGGTGTGAATTTATTACCTTTTTTACTCTTTTGACCTGATTCTAAGTAAAAGGGCAATCAAAGAACACCCGCATCAGCATTCAACTCAAATTGTTGTTAGTGCTGATGCTCAGGGAAGACTGTGTAGCTAGTTGGTTGACTGGAGAGAGAAAACTCGACTCCAGTTGAAGTTATTTTATTATCTTTTTTTTTTTTTTTTTAAAGGTTTATTATGTAATAATGTACAATTATACATGGCACATATATACAAATGTACATATTACACAAAGCGGGGAGCCCGCCGGTGTAGTAGTGAGTCAAGACACGGCGGTGTGTCCCGCACGTGGCTTGTCTGTTACTGGTGGGTGGTGGCGGTCCTCACCACCCGTCGCCCGGCTGGGCGCGGGCGGCGATCAGCGCGGGGGGGGTGCTGTTCGCAGCACCTTCAGCAGCACATTTGTTGGTGTGCGGCGGACCAACTGGGCAGCACTTGCCTCTCGTGCCCTCAGTAGGGCGCCTCGTACAGGGTGGGCGGCGGGCGCTGGCTCTGGCCTGAGGCAGGCGGTGGCTGGGCAGGAGAGGAGGTAGTGCACCAGTGGGCGCCGGGAGCGGCCGCCGCAGTGCTCGCACCTCCCCGCCACAAAGTCGTCGTGTAGCTCTTCCCGCGTGCAGTAACCCAGCCTGACACGCTGCAGCAGCACGCCGTCTGCTCTGGCCTGGTGGTGGGCGGCGTCCAGTGGGCGGTAGGCGGTGGCTGCAGCATACCACGCCGCTTGCTTCTTGGACGCCTCCCATTCCTGGTGTTGCTGGTGGGCGTTGTGGGCGGCCATGCGCTTGGCCTGCGCCTTGAACTGCTGCAGGCTGGGGCGCACGGTCCAGGTGATGGTGGGGCCGTGGGCGGCTCCCTTGGCGGCCTCGTCGGCAGCCTCGTTACCGCGCACGCCCACGTGGCTGGGAATCCAGTGGAGCTGGACCCGCCTGCCCTGTGCTGCCAGGTCCTGCAGGGTGCCCAGGATGGTGGTGGTGAGGTGGATGTTGTCCCTGGTATGGGCGTGGGCGTGCTGCAGCGCTTGCAGCCCCGACCTGGAGTCCGTGTGTATCACCACTGTGGCCTCCCGGCGGAGCAGAGCGTGCTGAAGGGCGTGCAGGATCGCTACCAGTTCCGTCTGGAGGGTGGAGCAGTGGTCTGACGTCCTCCACGCCCGCGTCAGACCGCTCGTGACGAAGGCGGCGCCGGACCTCCCGCTGTCGGGATCGACGGAGCCGTCGGTGAAGTAGATTGCGCTGCCCGGCTCCGTGACCTCAGACATGGATCTAAGGGCGTGTTGGCGTAGCTCCTCGGTGAGGCAGTGCACCTTGCTGGCAGGCAGCTGTGTGGCGGTGAAGTCGGCGGCGGGGAGCTCCCATGGTGGTGGTGGAGTGTAGGCAGGGTGGGGGGTGTCAGGGTCACACCACAGCCAGTTCTCCGCCTGGCTGAGGGTGGTGGCTGCTAAGGTGACGTTTATGAGCCACCTGTTGTTGCGCAGACACTCGATACCCTGCGCCATGACCACCCGGAGTCTCTTCTGCGCCACGCCCTCCACGTCGCGCTGGAGCACTCTGGCTACCCGGCAGGCCACGATGCACTTCACCCTGGCGGTGAGGGGCATCAGGTGGGCCTCGCTCTGCATGACACAGGCGCTGCACCACCTCGGTGCCCCCAACATGGTCCTCATGGCGGTGTTCTGCACCACCTCCAGGCGCTGCTGCTGCTGCCGGGGCAGCGCTACGAGGACAGGTGCACTGTAATCCACCAGGGAGCGCACTGCCTGCAGGTAATAGAGGCGGAGGACGGGGAAGGTGGCCCCCGCGCTCGGCCGCGTCATCGCCCTCATCAAGTTGAGCCGGGCCTGCGTCCGTTCCCTCAGGTATGTGACGTGCTGCGTGAAGGACAGCTGCCTGTCCACCCACACCCCGAGGTACTGGTAGGAGTCGGTCCAAGCCAGCCCGACTCCCTGGACGCTCAGCAGCTGGCCGGCAGGCGTGGGAGTCTTGATGGCCATGGCCCGGGACTTCACTGCCGAGATCTTGAGCCCCAGCTCTTCGCACTTGGCGGTGATGAGGTGCAGCGCCACTTGAGTCCGCGCGAGCTTGTCACCACGCCCGGTGACGACAAGGGCGAGGTCGTCAGCGTAGCTGAGGAGGATGGTTCCTTCCCGGAAGGGGAGCGCCACCAGCTGCTCCATCAGCACGTTGAAGAGGAACGGGCTGAGGATGCCGCCCTGGGGCGTCCCGTTCTCGAAGGTCAGGTAGGGAGACTTGTGGCCCTGGAACCTCACACGGGCCTGGCGCTGCTGAAGGTAGTCCTGGAGCCAGCCCAGCAGTCTCCCTCGGATGCCCTTCCTCACAAGGGCGGCGAGTATGGCGTGGGGGCTGGCCAGCTCGAAAGCCTTCTCGAGGTCGAGGAAGACTACGATGGTGGGCTGATTGTTGGCGTGAGCCAGGAGGGTGATGAGGCAGTCCGCCGTGCTCATCCCCTTGGTGTAACCGAACACGTGGGAATGCAGACTTCCCACGCTCCACTGTAGGCGACTCAGCACCATCCTCTCAGCTGTTTTTCCAGTGCAGCTCAGGAGGGAGATTGGCCTGAAGGCGGTGGGATCCTTCGGCTTGGGGATGGGCTGGATGTCTGCGACCTTCCATGAGGGCGGCAGGCGGCCTGCCTGCCACGACGCGTTGACAAGGGCCAGCAGCGCGGCGTCCCCGGCGGGCCCAGCGTGTGCCAGCATGGAGTACCGCACTCCGTCGGCCCCCGCCGCTGTGTCACGCCCACGCTTCGCCCTAGCTAGCTCCTCGAACGTGAAGGGCTGGTCCGTCGCGTGCGGCTGGTCCCGCGCCTCCCTGACCTCCTCGTCGCGCTGCGGGCGTAACTGCTGCTGGAGGTGGCGGGTGTGGGGAGGGAGCTGCTCGCTGGAACTCCTCGCTGTGAAGCAGTTCACCAGCCGATCAGCCTCTTGCTGTGGGCGTGGGTGGGCGGTTGGGCGGGTCGGGGCAGCGCCTGAGGCCTTCCTGAAACACCGCCACAGCTGGCCGAGGGAGGTGTGTTGGCTGAAAGAGGCGCACCACTCCAGCCACTTTGCCTCCCTGGCGCTCAGGGACACCTGCCGCGCACGGGCCACCACGTCCTGCAGGAGCCGCAGGTTGGTGGCAGTCGGGCGCTTCTCGTACAGCCTCCTGTGGACGTTGACGCGGTGATTGTGTTCCCGGACCTTCTCGTTATAAAACCACCAGTCCGGGCGCCGGCGGCGGTTCGAGGCGGTCCTGGGCATGGCCGCGTCTGCTGCACCCTCTATGGCTGCTGTGAGGTCCCTCTCCTGCTGGTGCAGGTCCATGGGCGGCACGTACGTGGACCACCACTCGTCGAGGGCGGCTTGGAACTTGGTCCAATCCGCCCTCCTGACGTTCCACTGCGGCGGCGGGGGAGGGGGTACTGGTGGGGCCACAGTGAGGGTGGTGAGGGTCCCGTAGTGGTCGCTGGTGAGGGTGGGGTGGACCCGCCAGGTGGCGCCGGGCAGTATGTCGCCCGACACCAGCGTGAGGTCAAGCCGCCCCCCCCGGACGTGCGTGGCCTCCCCGGTGTTGAGGAGGTGGACGTGAGGGAGTTCCTCGAGCAGGTCGGCTAGGTGGCGCCCAGTCGCGTTGGTGGGCGACACAGAGTGCAGCACCGGGTGGTGGGCGTTGAAGTCGCCCGCCACAAGGAGGCTGGAGTGGGAGGCGAGGGAGAGCAGTTCCCCCGCCTCCAGCAGGTATCGCTGGCTCCTGTATACGTTGTATACGATGAGAGGGAGGGGCCCCAGCTGCAGCTCCAGTGCCAGGACCTCCACGCCGTCCCCACAGTGCACGGGTGTGGCGATCCTGTTGTGCGGGATGGTGCTCCGTATGAGGGCTGTACAGCCACGCCCGTTTTCGTCGCCGGCCGGAAGCGAGTGGAGAGTGTAGCCTGCCACTCGCCACTCAAACTCGGCCGATGTGAGCGTCTCCTGCAAGAGAACCAGGTCCAGGTTCTCCTGGAAGATGGCTTGCAGTACCTGGTGTTTCTTGGGGCGGAGGCCCTGCACATTCCACTGCAGCACCCTCAGCGTGGGCGCCGGCGCGTGGGCTGGGTGGGCGGTGCTTTCACTCCGCACCTCCATCTTGGTTGTGGGCGTGCGGTGGGTGGAGAGGGTGTTGGGTGGGCTCCCTCGTCGTTGAAGGTGATGGTGGGGGCTGGAGGGCGCCCCCTGAGACGTCGGTGAGCATCTCTTCGTGGAGGAGTGCTTCGAGGTCCTGCTCGGTGATGGCTGCGGTGCCCTGCCGGCGGTCAAGCAGCCTCTTTACCAGTCGCACCACACACACAAGGATGACGTCTACAATGGCGTTGCCCTCTTCATTCAGTCCCTCACCGTGGCCAGAGGGTCGAGACTCTGTCGGTGGTTGGGCATTGGGCAGCGCCGTGGGCTGCTCCTCGACGAGGCGGGCGTGGTGGGCGCGGTCCCTGCGTCCCCCCCTCCTCTGTGGCTGGGGGACCCAGGAGGTGGGAGGCTGGGTGGAGGTGTGGGCGGAGTTAACGGTTGTGCGGCTGCTGGTCGCTGCCTGCCCCTCCCCCTGCCCTCCCTCGACCTGTCCTGAGCCGGGCCGTTGAGGGGTGGGGGGCGGGTGGGAGGCCGGCCTGTCTGGTGGCGTGGGAACAAAGCGTCGTCTGCCTTGTTGCTGGGGGGGTTCCCTCTGCTGCTGCTGCTGTGGTAGTCTGCTCGCTGCCTGCCACTCCCCCTCCCATGGTCCGCCCTGACGTGTGCCGGGCCGGCCAGGGGTGGGGAGTGGGTGGGTGACCCATTCTGACCTGGCTGGTGGTGGCGCGGGAACAAGGTGGCGGTTTCTCTGTTGCTGGGGGTGGCCATGTGGTTCCCTCTGCTGCTGCTGCTGCTGCTGCTGGTGTCCCTGTGGCATCCTCCTCATGCGTTCGGGGCACTTCACGTTCCACGCGTGGTGCCCCTTGGTGCAGTTAGGGCACCGTGCCGTGGTGACCTCGCTGGCCTTGTGGCGATCGATGCACTGCTCCGTGGGGTGCGCTTGGCTGCATACGCCACACCTGACGGGGTGTTGGCACGTGGCCTGGAGGTGCCCGAAGCGCTGGCACTTGTAGCACCTCACAGGCTCACCCTGATAGGGACGCAGGGCATAGCGGCCCCAGCTGCCCAGGTCCAGCTTGGGGGGCGGCGGCCCCTCGTACACCAACAAGATCTGCCTCGTGGGGACCTTGTCTCTGTGCGCCCGAAGCCGTGTTGCCGAGAGCACGTGGGGGTGGGCCTCGACAGCCTGGAGGGGGAGGGTGATGGGGTAGCGCTCCAGCACCACCTTGTGCCTCTTCACGCTGGGGTCGAGCAGGATCACACGGTCCCCTTCCTCGGCGAGGCGGCGCAGCAGGGCCTCCGACCAGTCGTCCTTCGGGGTGAGGACGTATTCGCTGGTGAGCGTGGGGCGTACGTTTATACGCAGGGCAGGGTGCGTGCTCTCCAGCTCCGTTACAGTCTGGTATGCACTGGTGGTGTCGTGCTGGTGCACAAGCTTGAACTTGGGCCGGGGGCTTCGTCGGGAGTTCGAGACCATTTCCCAGCCTCCCTCGTCCTCCTGCTGGGCCTCGGTCTGGGGGCTCTCGTCGATAACGAGGCGACCGCTATCATCGCTGGGGGCCTCCTCTGCGTGGGAGAACTCCGGCTCCAAGCTGCGGGCGGTCCTCTTCGGCGTGGAGGTCTCCGCCGGTGATGCTGAAAGTGAGCGGTTCAGCGTCCGCTTAACCCCTGGGGTGGCTACGGGCGCCAGCCCTTGCACTGCACTGGTCACTGAGGTCATGGTGGCGTTGCAAGGCACACACTATCACTGTTACTGAGGGCATGGAAGCGAGGGCACGTGTCACTCACTAAGCGCGTCGGACATGCGAGTTCACAACAAAATCGTGGGGTGGTGGTGGTGGAGTGAGAGCGTCGTGAGAGCTTACAGCCAACACGTCCTCCCTCTCTCGCGACCCGCGCGCAACTGGGTATTTTATTATCAAAAATATGGTATTAATAAATAAAATGTAAATTCTAATACTAAATACATAAATGGTGTATGCGCCCTGTCCGAGGACAGAGCGTGACAAGTTGATGTAGAAGGGATTGTGTGTAGCGCAATAAAATGCATAAACATAAAAACAAAAGAAAAACATAAATAAAGATACATAATGATTACAATGAAAATAATGAAAATTATAAAAATATAAAGTTTATAATAGTTATAGCTAAGCGATGTACATAATTAGAGAATGTAATTGCAAGCGGTCTGTATTAAGGGGAGACCGCTACAATACTCCCCCCCTTAGTGACGAGGAAGGAGGAAAGATATCTTGGTAGTGTGGTGCTGCTGTTGTGTTGCCGATTTAATGGTAGAGATGTCTGGGGCCAACAGATATGCCGGCTTGACTCGGTCGATGGCCACCGCATCCTGAACGCCGTTCCTGTCAATGGTGACAGTCTTCCTGGTCCGTCTCAGGACGAGGTAGGGTCCTTGGTAGGGCTGCGTTAGAGGACGGCGGACGGCATCCACGCGTATGAAGACGTGGGTACAGGTGTCGAGGTCCTGGCTCACAAAGGTCCTCATCGGGGAAGAGCGAGGTTGCACTGGCTGAAGGTTGCTCATGACACCTTTGAGGCGGGAGGCAAAGTCTTGGGCACTGCAGGGTACAGGGTCGGGTGTTTTAACCAGTAGTTCGCCTGGGAGCCTAAGGTTGGTGCCGTAAACCAGCTCAGCCGAGGAGTGATGCAGGTCTTCCTTTAGGGAGGATCTGATGCCGAGGAGAACAATGGGGAGAGCTAGGGACCAGTTCTCTCGTTGGGTGGAAGCCATGAGGGAGGACTTCAGTTGGCGATGGAATCGTTCGACCATGCCGTTGGCCTGAGGGTGGTAGCTAGAAGTCCTGTAGCGGCGGATGCCGAGCAGGGTCATGACCTTGTTCCACACGTTGGCCTCAAACTGGCCGCCGCGGTCTGAGGTGAGGCTGAGAGGGACACCGAACCTGGAGACCCAAGTAGCGATGAAAGCATGGGCGACGGTGTCCGTTGTGATGTCAGCGATGGGGGCGGCTTCGGCCCAACGTGTAAAACGATCCACACAGGTGAGGATGTAGCGATGACCGGCAGAGGGTGGCAGGGGACCGACCAGATCAATGTGGATGTGGTCGAATCTTTCCGTGACGGGTGTGAAAGTGCCGGGCAGAGAGTGAGTGTGTCGAGTCACCTTGGAGGCTTGACAGTTGGTGCAGGTACGCGTCCAGAGTCTGATGTCCTTGTTGATGCCCTCCCAGATGAAACGAGACGTCATCAAGTGTTGTGTAGCTCGGATACCAGGGTGAGAGAGGTCGTGGAGCTGACGGAAGGCCTGGTAGCGATGTCGCTGTGGCAGGTAGGGACGGACAGCGTCTGTAGAAACGTCAGCGTAGAGAGTGACCTTGGTGCCTGGGAGCGTAAGTTTCTTAATCTTGAGCGCCGGGTTGTGCAGTAGCTTGTCCAGTTCGGCGTCGCCGGACTGGTCAGCAGCTATGACGGCGTAATCAAGAGAAGACGTTATAGCAGTAATGTTGCGAGAGAGGGCGTCTGCTGGAGCGTTGTCTGCACCTTTGATGTACCTAATATCGGTGGTGAACTGAGAAATGTAGTCCATGTGGCGGAACTGCCGTGGAGTGTAGGAATCCTTGTTTCTCAGGAAAACAGTAGTAAGTGGTTTGTGGTCGGTGTACACATGGAAGCGACGGCCTTCAATGAAGTAGCGGAAACGCTTGACAGCTTTGAAGATGGCGAGAAGTTCTCGATCGTATGCGCTGTACTTGGTTTCGGCCGTGTTGAGCTTCTGTGAGAAGAAGGCAATCGGCTTCCAGGCGTTGTCGACGAGTTGTTGGAGGATGGCACCAGTCCCAGTGTCGGAGGCGTCTGTCACTATGGAAGTCTCAGCGTCTGGAGATGGGAAAGACAACATGACTGTGTCGCTGAGGGACTTCTTAGCTGCCAGGAAAGCAGCGTCAGCGTCTGGAGTCCACTTGAGAGTGAGACTGGCCACGCTTACAGGGCTTGACCATGGCGTAGAGTGGTTGAAGCAGGAGAGAGCAGTGTGGGATGAAGCGGTTGTAGTAATTAATCATACCCAGGAATTCTTTGAGTTTGCGCTGGGTGGACGGCTTCGGGAACTGCTTAATGGCTTCACACTTTGTATGGAGTGGAGCGATGCCTGCTGGAGTTACACTGTGGCCGAGGAAGGTGAGAGAAGTGACACCAAACTCAGACTTGTCCACATTGATCTGTACGCCATAGTCTTGTAAGCGGGTGAGGACTTGGTGAAGGTGTTGTCGGTGTGAGGCTTCATCTGGGCTCGCGATGAGTAGATCGTCGATGTACGCGAAGCAGAAGGGCAAGCCTCGAAGAACCTCGTCAATGAAACGTTGGAAGGTCTGGGCCGCATTCATGAGTCCAAAGGGCATCCTGACATACTCAAATAGACCGAAGGGCGTGATAATGGCGGTCTTTGGTATGTCGTCAGGGTGTACTGGAATTTGATGAAAGGCCTTGACGAGGTCTATGCGTGAGAAGATGGCGGAGCCAGCGAGCTGGGACGAGAACTCCTGGATGTTTGGCACGGGATATCTATCAATCTGGGTGTGAGAGTTGAGGGCACGGTAGTCTCCACAGGGCCGTATGTCGCCGTTTTTCTTGGGGACGACGTGGAGGGCTGATGACCAGTTGCTGCTGCTTGGCCGCACAATACCTTGGCGCATCAGAGACTCGAACTCGGCCTTGGCTTGTCGGTAGCGTTCTGGAGCTAAACGACGGGCCTTGGCGTGTACTGGTGGTCCTGTTGTCTCGATGTGATGCATGACGTGGTGTTTGACAGGCAAGCTGGCTGAGTAAGGCTGGGTCAGCGTAGGGAAAGACTTAAGCAGGTCAGCAAACTGGTGGTCCTTTTGGATGACAGCGAGGTGCGTGCTGTTACCTGGCGCTGGTTGTGCTGTGGAGGAGATGGAGGTGAGTGGATCAACCAACTTTTGACCTTTGACATCCACCAAGAGGTTGAAGTGCCTTAGAAAGTCTGCTCCAAGGATTGCCTGCGAGACGTTCCCGACATAGAAGGTCCATTCGAAGGAACGTCGGAGGTAGAGGTTCAGTTGCAAGGTGCGCCGTGAGTAGACCGGTATCTTGGTTCCGTTAGCGGCGAAGAGATGCAAGATGGGAGGTAGGGTTCGTAGATTGGCGGTCGCGGGGATGATACTGACGTCGGCGCCGGTATCAATCAGGAACCTTATGTTAGAGCAACTGTCGTGAAGGTGGAGCAGCGCTGAGGGTTGGCGAGCAGCGCGCTGCACTAATACTCGCCCTTTTTGTTTGATGCCTTGTATGCGCATGGGGCGGCACACTTCGAGGCTCTGTCGCCGTAGTTACTGTGGTACCAGCAAAGCCCTGGGCTTCTCGAGCGGGGACGGTGCTGACGGTGCTGGCGGTGTTGAGGAGTGGGGGAGCGGGACCGTTGGCGGTCCTGGAACTGCTTCTTGAGGGAAGTGACCTCAGTCGTTAGCTGGGATACCAGCTTGGTGAGCTGAGCGAGCTGAGTGTTGTCCTGAGGAGTAGTGACTGAGGACACTGAAGGAACCTGTGGTGTAGGGATGGTTGCCATAAAGTCGTCTGCCAACTTAGCGATAGCATTAGGGTCTAGGCTGTCCTTGATGCTGAAAAGGGCGAGCTGTGTAGCGGGAGGCAAACGTTGATAAAACAGCTGTTTGAACAACTCGGGGTCGAAGGTGTCGTATTTGTCTCCGAGTAGCTGCTTCATGCGACGCAGCAGGTCTGTAGGCTTCTCATCACCCAACTCATCCTTGGCGAACAGTTCTTTGAGGCGGGTGGCAATAGAAGACTGAAGTATTGAGAGTAGAGCAGTCTTCAGGTCTTCATAAGGGGTGGTGGAGGTGGAAGCTTTTGATATGACGTCGGAGACTTGTGGAAGGACGTCAGGAGGCAGGAGGCTAGCAGCATGGGTGAACTGGGTGAGGCTATTGGAGATTTTGGATGCCTTAAATCCGCACTCCAAAACAGCGAACCACATAGACGGGTTCTGTGGACAGAAAGGTGGTGATCTGAGTGCCACGGCTGCTGCAGTGTGGAGGTCGTCGTTGTCAGGCATGGTGAAGTAGATTGTTGAACTGAGTGGCAGCAGCGCTGGTGTGAACGGGCCGCAGTGGCTCAGGGAACGGGCCGCAGTGGCTCAGGGAACGAACCAGGTAACACTATTGACACTGGTGTATAAACACGTCCCATGTAGGGCACCTTGGTGGACACTAAAGCACTGAGTGTCCGGGAAGGCACTGTAATGTAACACTGCAACACTGAGTAATGTTGTGGCACTGTAACTACGCCGGGGATTCACTGAACACAGGTGGGAGCACTATGCACTGTAGGTAAGTAATCCACGGGAGATAGAGTAATCCACAGGACGATGAGTAATCCACAGAGCGGTGAGTAATCCACAGGGCGGTGAGTGATGATGGTGATGGTGTAGTTAATAACTTTAACGCCGCGAGGCGGGGGGACAGGGATTGAACATTAATTTTCACTGAGGGTGCAAAGGGGTGTTGAAGACACAGAAGCGCATTGTGGGCGCTGGGGTTGGTGATGACGCATGAAGGCGTCAGAGGTGCGCAAGAGGCGGCTGAAGACGCAGTAAGGCGTCTGAAGAGGCATAGGCCGCGCTAAACGCGCATAGGCCGTGCCGTAGACGCAGTGACGGCGTCTTAAATGGCACAGAAGGTGCCAGGGTGGGTGGGAGGGGATAACCTCATAAGTGGCAAATTACACAGAAGTGTAATTTTCTCCTGACCTTAGGCTCAATCCTGCGAACACCATAGAGGAGGCAGGGCTTTTTGCCAAAAGGAGTGATCTAGCGAATAAGTCAAATGACTTAGCCCATCTCACTGGGAGAAATGTGCTCTTTTATAGCACAGGCTATATGCCACTTACAACCATAGCTAGTCACTCTGGGTCACCAATTGTTAGTGCTGATGCTCAGGGAAGACTGTGTAGCTAGTTGGTTGACTGGAGAGAGAAAACTCGACTCCAGTTGAAGTTATTTTATTATCGATTTACGATTTAAAGGTTTATTGTGTAAAAAAATATACAGTATATACATATTTAAACAATACACATATACATCAAATACACAAAGCGGGCATCAGCCCGCCGGTGGCGTTGCGAGGACTGGTGCTCGCCGTCCTCTGTGCTGTGGCGGACAGCTGTTGTGTCGTGATCAGCGGGGCGGAGATGCCGCCCGGAGCACCCGTAGTGAGGCGTGGTCAGCGGGGCGGAGGTGCACTCCGGAGGGTGGTGGGTGGTGACTTCAGCATGCCTGCTCTCCATCTTGGTGGTGGGTGGCGACTGGGTGAAAGGAACGCTGGCGTGGATCCCTCGGGTTGAGTGGTGGCTGGAGGCCGCTCTCGGAGATGGCGGTGACCGTTTCCTGGCGGAGAAGAGCGTCCAGGTCCTCCAGCCTGGCGGGGGCGTGGTCAGGGCGGTTGAGCAGCTTCGCCAGCAGCTGCATCATCCGCGCCATGATGCAATTCACCACCACTCGAGTCTCCTCGCTGAGGGTGATAGGCACGCCGTGGAGAGGGTCACTCGGGGCCATGTCCCTCCTCCTCGCCGTCGTCACGGGGGCACGGGGGCAGTGTGGCTGGCGGGGCGTGGCTCCGCTCTGGTGGGTGGGGGGGTTTGCTGGGGGGGCAGGGATGTCTGTCTCCATGGTTGCTCGGCGCACCTGTGTTTCCCCGCTTCTCACCTGGGTGTGGTCCCTGGGGGCCGGCTCGCTAATCCTCCCTTCCGGCCTTGGCGCCGGCTGGGATGAGGGGTCAGGGTCTGGGGACGGCCGCGCCTGAACCCACGCTGACCTGACTGGAGGTGGGGCGGGAACAAAGGCTTGCCACCGCTGCTGTTGCTGGGCCCTCGACCGAGGCTGGCCGCGTGGTGGAAGCTGGTGCTGTTGCGTGGCCTGCGGCTGGTCCCGCTGTGCCTGCTGGTGCTGTTGCTGGTGGGCGGCCTGTTGCCGTGGTTGGTCGCGTGGTGCCTCGGGGCGGCGTTGTTGTCGCCGTCTTGCTAGCGTCTGGGGATGCTGCTGCTGGCGGTTGGGCCGGGGAAGCCTGTGGAGGCGTTCAGGGCACTGGGGGTTCCACGCGTGGTGGCTTTTCCCACAGTTGGGGCACTTGGCTGTGGTAGCCTCGTTTGCCTTGTGGCGGGTGATGCACTCCTCCGTTGGGTGGGGCAAGCTGCACACGCCACACCTGACCGTGTGCGCACATCGAGCCTGGAGGTGGTTGAAGCGCTGACACTTATAGCACCTCACAGGCTCTCCTTGGTAGGGGCGCAGGGAGTACTTACCCCAGCAGCCGAGGTCCAGCTTGGCGGGCGGCGGCCCCACAAAGACAAGCAGCACCTGCCTAGTGGGCAACTTGCCCCTCCAAGAGCGCAGACGCTGGGCGGAGGCCACTTGCGGGTGCGCTTCTACCGCATCGAGGGGGAGGTCCAGCGGGTAGCGCTCGAGCAGCATCTTGCGCCTCCGTTCACTGGGGTCAAGGAGGAGCACCCTACTCCCCTCCTCCGCCATGTGGCGCAGGAGCGCCGCGGAGTCTACATCCTTGGGCGTGAGGATGTACTCACCCTGTAGGTTGGGCCTCACCTCCATCTTCAGGCTTGGGTGCTCATCCTCGAGGGCGGTGATGGCTTGGTAGGCGCTGCCATGGTCCCCCTGACTGCCCAGCTTGAACTTGGGCCGCGGGGGCTGCTGGTGGCGGGCATGTCTGCCCCTGGTGACGGTTGTCCATTCCTGGCCCTGGTCACTGTCACCATCCTGCTGCTGCTGCTGCCCCTCGTCGCTGGCGATGGACAGATCCCAGTCTGCGCCGTCGATGTCGTCCTCCAGCATGTCAGGCAGGCGGTTACTGGCGGCTGGTGTGGGCGAGTCGTCCTCGTCGTGGCTGCTGTCCTCCATTAGGTCACGCTGGCAGCTGCGGGCCGCCTTCCGTGGTGTCCCGTGTTTCTCGGGGGAAGATGAGGGAGACAGCGCACGTGCCCTTTTCCCCGAAATGTCGCTATGCACGGGGAAGTCTAGTGGCATACTGGTTGCCATGTTAATATAATCCTGGTGGTTCACAGTTAACACTGCACTGCAAGGTCACACATGTGTGGGGGTGCACAGAGCCGCGGCGAGGTCACGCACCTAGGCTAACCTGACCTGACTCGGGAGCGAGAGCGACGTGCGTCCTCTCTCCGTGAAGGTCAGGTCAAGACTGAATTTTATTATCTTTTTTTTTTTTTTTTTTTTTTTTTTAGAGGTTTATTATGTAATAATGTACACTTATACATGGCATATATATACAAATGTACATATTACACAAAGCGGGGAGCCCGCCGGTGTAGTAGTGAGTCAAGACACGGCGGTGTGTCCCGCGCGTGGCTTGTCTGTTACTGGTGGGTGGTGGCGGTCCTCACCACCCGTCGCCCGGCTGGGCGCGGGCGGCGATCAGCGCGGGGGGGGTGCTGTTCGCAGCACCTTCAGCAGCACATTTGTGTCTCCTGCAGGAGAACCAGATCCAGGTCCTCCTGGAAGACGGCTTGCAGTACCTGGTGTTTCTTGGGGCGGAGGCCCTGCACATTCCACTGCAGCACCCTCAGCGTGGGCGCCGGCGCGTGGGCTGGGTGGGCGGTGCTTTCACTCCGCACCTCCATCTTGGTTGTGGGCGTGCGGTGGGTGGAGAGGGTGTTGGGTGGGCTCCCTCGTCGTTGAAGGTGACGGTGGGGGCTGGAGGGCGCCTCCTAAGACGTCGGTGAGCATCTCTTCGTGGAGGAGTGCTTCGAGGTCCTGCTCGGTGATGGCTGCGGTGCCCTGCCGGCGGTCAAGCAGCCTCTTTATCAGTCGCACCACACACACAAGGATGACGTCTACAATGGCGTTGCCCTCTTCATTCAGTCCCTCACCGTGGCCAGAGGGTCGAGACTCTGTCGGTGGTTGGGCATTGGGCAGCGCCGTGGGCTGCTCCTCGACGAGGCGGGCGTGGTGGGCGCGGTTCCTGCGTCCTCCCCTCCTCTGTGGCTGGGGGACCCAGGAGGTGGGAGGCTGGGTGGAGGTGTGGGCGGAGTTAACGGTGGTGCGGCTGCTGGTCGCTGCCTGCCCCTCCCCCTGCCCTCCCTCGACCTGTCCTGAGCCGGGCCGTTGAGGGGTGGGGGGCGGGTGGAAGGCCGGCCTGTCTGGTGGCGTGGGAACAAAGCGTCGCCTGCCTTGTTGCTGGGGGGGTTCCCTCTGCTGCTGCTGCTGTGGTAGTCCACTCGCTGCCTGCCACTCCCCCTCCCCTGGTCCGCCCTGACGTGTGCCGGGCCGGCCAGGGGTGGGGGGTGGGTGAGTGACCCATTCTGACCTGGCTGGTGGTGGCGCGGGAACAAGGTGGCGGTTTCGCTGTTGCTGGGGGTGGCCATGTGGTTCCCTCTGCTGCTGCTGCTGCTGCTGCTGGTGTCCCTGTGGCATCCTCCTCATGCGTTCGGGGCACTTCACGTTCCACGCGTGGTGCCCCTTGGTGCAGTTAGGGCACCGTGCCGTGGTGACCTCGCTGGCCTTGTGGCGATCGATGCACTGCTCCGTGGGGTGCGCTTGGCTGCATACGCCACACCTGACGGGGTGTTGGCACGTGGCCTGGAGGTGCCCGAAGCGCTGGCACTTGTAACACCTCACCGGCTCACCCTGGTAGGGGCGCAGGGCATAGCGTCCCCAGCTGCCCAGGTCCAGCTTGGGGGGCGGCGGCCCCTCGTACACCAACAAGATCTGCCTCGTGGGGACCTTGTCTCTGTGCGCCCGAAGCCGTCTTGCCGAGAGCACGTGGGGGTGGGCCTCGACAGCCTGGAGGGGGAGGGTGATGGGGTAGCGCTCCAGCACCACCTTGTGCCTCCTCACGCTGGGGTCGAGCAGGATCACACGGTCCCCTTCCTCGGCGAGGCGGCGCAGCAGGGCCTCCGACCAGTCGTCCTTCGGGGTGAGGACGTATTCGCTGGTGAGCGTGGGGCGTAAGTTTATACGCAGGGCAGGGTGCGCGCTCTCCAGCTCCGTCACAGTCTGGTATGCACTGGTGGTGTCGTCCTGGTGCACAAGCTTGAACTTGGGCCGGGGGCCTCGTCGGGAGTTCGTGACCGTTTCCCAGCCTCCCTCGTCCTCCTGCTGGGCCTCGGTCTGGGGGCTCTCGTCGATAACGAGGCGACCGCTATCATCGCTGGGGGCCTCCTCTGCGTGGGAGAACTCCGGCTCCAAGCTGCGGGCGGTCCTCTTCGGCGTGGAGGTCTCCGCCGGTGATGCTGAAAGTGAGCGGTTCAGCGTCCGCTTAACCCCCGGGGTGGCTACGGGCGCCAGCCCTTGCACTGCACTGGTCACTGAGGTCATGGTGGCGTTGCAAGGCACACACTATCACTGTTACTGAGGGCATGGAAGCGAGGGGCACGTGTCACTAAGCGCGTCGGACATGCGAGTTCACAACATGATCGTGGGGTGGTGGTGGTGGAGTGAGAGCGTCGTGAGAGCTTACAGCCAACACGTCCTCCCTCTCTCGCGACCCGCGCGCAACTGAATTTTATTATCAAAAATATGGTATTAATAAATAAAATGTAAATTCTAATACTAAATACATAAATGGTGTATGCGCCCTGTCCGAGGACAGAGCGTGACAAGTTGATGTAGAAGGGATTGTGTGTAGCGCAATAAAATGCATAAACATAAAAACAAAAGAAAAACATAAATAAAGATACATAATGATTACAATGAAAATAATGAAAATTATAAAAATATAAAGTTTATAATAGTTATAGCTAAGCGATGTACATAATTAGAGAATGTAATTGCAAGCGGTCTGTATTAAGGGGAGACCGCTACATTGTAACTGATAACATCAGTGTAATACATTTTACCCATTCCAATGCTATGTTAAGTTAGGTTCTTATAGTGAAGGTAGACTGCACACTGAAGTGTAAAGGTGCAAGTAAACAGAATCACAAACAGTTAATGGTCAGGTAGACTGCACACTAAAGTGACACTTTTTTTCGCTTTTAAAACTCCTGAAGCTGTTCCTTAAAAACAAGAATTTAACTAAATGGGATATGGTAATTTTCATTTTAGATGTCCTGTTATTCCCTCCTCAAAGGCCTTCCGTTTCCAAGCCCATTGCCGTTGTGGACGGGCTTCAGGACCAGAAAGTGAGGTCTGATGTTGCGATATCTCAGACTTCAGTCTCTGGTCCAAACAATTTTCGCTTATCCTTTTTCTTTTCTATTGCTTTATTTCCCCTTGTTTCATCTGTCTTTTCTTCCTAACCTTTCACTAACCCCTTTTCCTAAAGTGTGGTAGCCGTGCTGAGAGAATGAAAGGCTAACAACAAGTTCAGTCATGAACGGCCTGAGGGTGTCATGGGCACAGTATACCCTCCCTTTTTCATTGCCCTTACTCTCCATGGGGGTTATGGGGAGCACATCAGTTACATCCCACACTTACACTCAGCTCATCATGGCCAATCATGAAAATTCTAAATTACCAGCTGCATTGGGGAATGCACCTCAAAAAATTTGTCCCCAGACTTCCTTAGGACATACCTCTGACCAGCTCTGAAAACTCCTCTAATCACCTCCCTCGTCTGTTCCACCTCCTCTTTTACCTATTTCTCGAACACCAACACCAATCCCTCCTTCTACATCTGTATCTCCCTCTACTATAACCACCTTATAACCATATATACATCCAAAAAGTAGAACCACTCACCAATCCTCTACTCTGACCTCTCCCTCTTTTATAACCCAGACTGTCCCTCCTCCTCTCACCCTCACCCACGCCCATCCACTACCACTAATCACCTTTCTTTATCCATCCTCTTTGGTCCTTGCCGATGGAACAAATACTTCCATATCCCTGTTCATGCTCCATACTCAGTAAACTTTCCAATTTCAAAAGTGCATCCAAAGACAGGTGGGAAGGGTAATCTCTAAGTGTAACAGGTTCCTCTCTCAGTGTATCTCCACCAACACCTTTACTTTAATAATTTTATAACTGCATTAACATACCCATAGACTACACTATAGTGTAGTCTATGACATACCTTATCATCAGGGAATATGTGGAGTCGTGCCATTCTTCCATGTCTAAGAAGTTTTTTTTTACTTAATTTGTTGTACACAGCTTTCCTTATTATCTGCAGAAAAAAAATAAAAGTGAGTAGTAAAAGTTTTTGATGAATCAGAAGACAACTCAAATAGTGCAAGACAATACATATCACTAACTTTAAGGAGTCGTGGATTACAGTCTAAAAAGCATTAAAAAAACAGCAATTAATGATACAAGGCCATTGAATACATTCAATTGTTTTCATGTAGAATGAGGAGCTACAACATAACAATTTACTACAGCATGGCAGACGGCATACGAGGAGAAAGTTATACAAGGTAAGCTAACATATGTATATTTTTTTTGGGGGGGATCCAATCAAAACAGATTGGCTTTATACAGTATAAGGAGAAAATACAATATTGGACATAACGTGAGGCAAGGAGATGTGATCATGGCTGTTTGATAACTTTATGGATGTGTGTTAGGGAAATTAAAACTAAAGTTGAAAATGTAAGTGCAAGATCGAAGATGAATGGAATGGGTTGGGAAGGGGCGGCATGCCTAGTTGCAGATGATTTTGTGTTGTTTGCAGAAGAGGAATTCCAGAGAGTGGTGGATGAATTTTATAGTGTATGTACGAGAAGAAAGTAAAAATTAAAAGCTGGAAAAAGTAAAGTGATGTTTTTTGAAAGAAGACTTGGTGCCGAAATATTATTATCTGGCTTGCAAACTTTCCTATAAAACTTTATTAAAAGTAAAACGTTGCTACTGTGCTTTTATTTGAAATTATTTGGCGACATATTAATTTCCTTTTTGTTATGGTTGCCGAAATTAATGTCCGCGCCGAAAATAATCCAACAAAGTATATAACCAAAACTAAGCTGCATAATCTAAGTGGAGTCTTACTAGTGTTAAATACAACCTCAGAATGACCTCAGAACTTCTATTTGTCACACACCTACCAATAAATCCCAGTATCTTTCTATTTATCTATGTCTAACTATAATACACTTCCCTGGGGTGCAAGTCACTGCTTACTTGAACTCCCAAAAGTCCCTCACTATATTATCTTCCTAAGGTAGTGTCATTTAATGTGTAGTCTACAGACCTATTACCAGTAAAGATTCGTAAGATGACCTATTCGATATCTCCTTACCTTTAGTATACACTGCAAATTCAACCTCAGAACCTTGTTAAGATCATATCAAACAGTTATGCCGCTGAATTACAGAAAAAAATACGATTCATTTTAGGTTACATTAGGTTTTGTTTGGTTCGGTTACGTTAGGTTTGGTTAGATTAGTTTTGGTTAGGCTTATTGAACTGCAGCTCTGGGAAAGTTATGCTAACAAAGTTATTTTATTTGTTAATTTTTTACATCTTCACCAGAATGGCGTGTGGCTACGAAAGAAAATGGCTTGTGTTTTCTAATTGCCCTTGCTCTATGATAACTTCTAACATCTACATATTCATTATTAAACACAGTTGTTTCAATGTACTAAACTCGTATCTTGAACACCTGGAAACTGACAAATTATAGATCGAAGTGCTTGGAGATACGTTGTCATCCACTATTAGTACGGCCTGTGCCTTATTATTTACCTGGTAAAGCATCTTTCATGTTAGGTTGTTTATATTATGTTATGTACGGTTTAGTTCAGTTAGGCTCGGTTATATAAGCTTTTTACTTAGGCACATGCCATATCTATAAGCGAGCACTATGAAGATACAACATTCGTTAGGTTATGTTCAGATTAGGTTAGGTAATGTTATGTTAGGTTATGTTTGGTTAGGTACGGTTTAGTTCGGTTATATAAGCTTTTTTATATTTTATTATCCCAAAGTTAGGCTCGTGTCGTATCTATAAGCGAGCAATATAAGGATACACCATTCGTTAAGTTATGGTTAGATTAAGTTATGTTTGTTTAGGTACGGTTATATAAGCTATTCATATTTTATTACCCCAAAGATAGGCACGTGCCGTATCTAAGCGAGCAGTTAGTTACGGCTGCCGTACCTGTAAGCTGTGCTATTATAAATAGTACGCCACATACTCATTTCATGACATTACTGGCATTAATCAGGATAAAGCTATGCTTTACCCTGATTAAGGTTGTGCTATACCGCTTTACCACAGAGTATTATCACATTTGTGTATTCAACGCACTATTTTTCTACTAAGGTGGCGTCCTTTCCGACAATTAAGGTGAGATTCAGTATATTTTACTCAAATAAGTAACTATTTACTCTCTCTGGGCCGCCATATTTCCTTTTTGTCGGTGTTTTTCAAGGGAATCCGGTTTGCAAGCTGAAATCCGTCTCCTAAGACGCCTCCAGAGCAGTCTTCGAAGCCGAGTCTCCTCGGCTTGGAACTGTCTTCGTATCCTCCAAGCCGAAAGTGGACGACAAAAATGCGCCAGGCGGGATTGACTTGAGATTGACTTGGGTTTACCGAAGACATTCTTCGAAGCCGTGGACGACAAAAATGCGGCTTTATACGCAGGGCCTGGGAGATGGGGGGAGGGGGATATAGCAGCAGCAGGGCACAGCCTCATAAGAGCCCGGGCATGATGTGAGTAATGATAAAGTCATGGATTTCTAAGGGGCCAGAATCACTTACAGCACTACGGCCTAATGGTGTCTATCTTTCCTTGCTTCTAGGGTTTGTCTGCCAGCAGTGTGAAGGTGTGAGGTAGTTTTAGGAAAAAGACAGGGTTGTAAAAGGCAGGTGTGTTGTAGGATCACTTGTAAGGGTTATAAAAAGAAGAATGTGTCCATGGAGGTAAAGAGAGGGTTAGAACAAGTAAACACTAAGGCGGCTAGGTGTATAACAAACAATTACATGCACACTCCTGTATAACAACACGCTTAAAATAACAAATACACACGGACCTCCTTCACATCCACAGACAAGCACACACACTTACACTTATGTACAAAATATTGGAAATTTAGGGTGCAGTGGCCCTAAACTTCTTCTTTTACCGCAGTCACAAATGGTAATCACCCAAGTCAATACAACAACACCACTGTTTTCTTACCTGCGATTTAGGTATAGCAAGAAGACGGCTGCCTCTCACAGCTATATAACATCATAAAACAAACAGTTGCGGCTTAAAATACTAAAGATTGCAATCAATAATGCCTAGCTAGAATGTTTTATGTGTTACACTTAGCTGTAATTGCTGGCGTTTTTCTTTCAAAAAGAAAGTCGTGTTGAGGATGACCGAAGTCTTAGTAACTCGGCAGTGAAAATTTGTAGGAGCACCGGTCGGAGCGAGTTACTAACGTGGAGAGCGTAGAGTAGAGTAGACTAGACGGCGAATTGATTTTTTTTTTTTTTTTTTTTTTTTTTTTTTGGCCATCAGCCATGGCATAGGCTATTAGGCCATATAAATAAAATTTTGAATTTGTTTTATTTTAGTATTATTATTATTATTTTTTTTTTTATTTATAACTTTTTTTTTTATTTTTTTTTTTTTCCCTTTAATTTATTTACATATTTATTTGTTTGTTTGTTTGTTTGTTTGTTTGTTTGATTTTTTTTTAATTTTATTAATTTTATATTTGTACATAGAAAATAAAAATATATTCATACAATTCCAGTCACGCATCATGCATACACATTCATTCTTGGGGCCTGAACCTAAGGCAAAACTAAAGTCATTAGTCAGGGTGAGTGGGGGACAAAAATGATACATACATATAATGGGGGAGGATACGTACGAATACGTATTTACAATAAATTTGGGGAATAGTGCATGACATTCACGCTAGATACATAATCATTCATTCAAAACATATTTATAATAAAAGAAAGTGCAGTATATACAAAGTGTCAATAATAAAAAAGAAAAACATTGAAATATACAAGTAAGTCATAACTCTTTGATTAAGTTGGTCTCGGCCAGGAAAATCATCAGGTTATCGACCACATCCGGATGCTGGTCATCCAGAAGGGTGGTCTGCGTCATCGGAAGGCGGCGGGCCTCAGCAAGCTGCGAGGGACCGTCGCGCCTCCTGATAACGCACACAGTGAAGCAGGATGTGGTCGATAGAGAGGGTAATGTGGCAGGTGATGCATTGGGGTGGGAAGGCGTGGGCGATGTAGGGGAGCATGTGGGTGGATAGGATGCAGCCCATCCTGAGGCGTCCGAGGACCACCTCCTGACGCCTTGTGGGGCGGTTGGAGGAAGCCCACTCGCCTAGGATGGGTTTTACTGTGGGAAGATGGAGGTTGTCCCAGTGACTTTGCCACAGGAGGTAAACTGATGATTTTGCAGCCGAGAGACATGACTGCAGATCGCGACGGAGGTTCCACGCTCCCTCGAGCTCTGCAGCGGACCTAGCCAGCATGTCAGCCTGCTCATTCCTGTAAATACGCGAATGACTAGGCACCCAAAACAAAGAGAAAGACTTACGGCGTGAATTTAGCTTATTAATGATATTGCCTTGGATTTCATTGGCATCCGTGCGCCCTGACTCTATCGCCTGAAGGGCTGACATAGAGTCCGTGAAAATGACAATTACGTTATGATTTGAATTTAGTGCATAGTCTATGGCTTTATCAATTGCAAAAAGTTCTGAGGAAAACACCGATGTATGGGAAGGTAGTCGGAACCTGAGGGCACATTCACGCGACCAAACACTAGCACCCACACATTCACTCGACTTGGAGCCGTCAGTGTACAGGTGGAGGGAGGGAGAGAGGCTAGCGACGAGAGCCCGGAAGTGATAGCCTATCTCCACTTCGGTCATGGCAGGCTTGTGGTTGGGTAGCCATTTGATAATAATGTTGGCATTGGGCTCCCAAGGGGCTTTTGTTTGTTGCACAAGCTGGTCAACACCGTCAAGGTCCACTTCACACTTCTGGCATAAAGTGTGAAGGCGGACAGCTAGTGGACGGTGTCGACCAGTGTGGAGATGGTGGTGCTGCTTAATTGCAGTAGCTGCCATGAGACCGAGTGGAGTCTTCCGGGCCGTTGACAGGCCGTATGCCAGTAATAGGCCATCCCGTCGCATACTTAGTGGTGGTATATTGGCCTCAACCTCCAAACGCCCCACGCGTGTACACCGTAGGGCTCCAAGACACATTCGCAGACATGCATTCTGAAATACATCCAGCCTCCTCAGTGTTGCGTCCGACGCAGACCCATACACCGGTGAGCCATAGTCTAAGTGAGAACGAATTAAGGACTTGTACACCATTAATAAAGATTTTCTGTCTGCTCCCCAAGAAGTACCTGATAGGTATTTTAGGACATTGACTTTTTTATGGCAACGAACTAGTAAATTATTTATGTGTGTTTTCCAATTGAGTCTGCTGTCAAAATGCAAACCCAAGAACTTAACTGAGTTTTGAAACGGTATCGTCTGACCTTGAAGAGAAATATGCAAAGCGGGAATTTTACGTTGAGTGAAAACTACACCGATACACTTTGGAACAGAAAACTTAAATCCCCACAGAGAGGCCCACTGTTGGACGGAGTCAAGAGCAATTTGAATCCGTCCAGCCGAGAACTGCGCATTTGGCGACGAATGCCATAACGCACAGTCGTCAGCATAGAGCGAGTATTTAAGATTTCTTGGGACAGGAGTTGATGACAGAATATCATTAATCATAACACAAAATAAAGTAGGACTAAGAACACTACCCTGTGGCACCCCATTTTCCTGGACATAAATGTCCGAGAATACGTTACCGGGAAGCTTGACAGAGAAAGTTCTGTCCTGTAAGAAATTATAAAAAAAAAATAGGCAAATTACCTCTTAAACCGTGAGCATGGAGTTTCATGAGGATACCGTGTCACCATGTCATGTCGAAGGCTTTGTGAATGTCCAAGAACACTCCTATCATGAATTCTTTTTTGGCGAAAGCCTCTGAAATGCAATGCTCCAGGTGCATTAAATGGTCCATCGTGCTTCGGTATTTACGAAAACCCGATTGTTGACCACTTAACACATCTTTTGCTTCTAAAACAAAAAATTGCCTTTTGTTAATCATGCGTTCCATGACCTTACAGAGACAGCTCGTGAGCGCAATAGGGCGAAACGCACTGGGGTCCGTAAGGCGACCAGTCTTTTTGGGTATTGGGATAACGTGAGCAAAGTGCCAAGATTGGGGGAAGGTATGAGTGGTCCAGATTCTATTATAAAGGGAGAGTAATTTAGTAAGTGAACTAGGGCCGAGATGTTGGAGCATGCTGTATGATATTTGATCTGGACCAGGACTGGAGCCTTTACAGGATTTCAGGGCAAGGAGGAGTTCATCCGGCGTAAACTCTGAGTTGTAATCAGTGTTTACGCCTCCTGTGGCAAAGTTTGGGACTGTTTGTTCTGCTGCCTCCTTCCGGGGAAGGAAGGCAGGGTGGAACGAGGCGGAGCTACTCGCCTGTTCAAACTGCCGGGCTAGTACGTTGGCAATAATGGGGGAGTGTCTGAAACATCCCCGTTGGTGATGAGTGTGGTTATTGGAGTGCTTGTTTTTTTCCCGCTAAGGATATGGACTGTGTTCCATACCTGTCCTAGCGGAGTTGTACGGCTTACTGATGACGTGAACTCTCTGAAAGAGCCCCTCTTAGCTTGAAGGATGACTTTCCTTGCCTGAGCCCTTGCCTTTTTATAGGCCATGAAATTAGCTTGACTGGGCTGCTGGCTGAAATACCTGTATCGCCTATTACGCTCACGAAGTGCTTGTCGGCAATCCTTTGTCCACCATGGAACACCATGCTTTGTGTGAATTGTAGAAGTTTTCGGAATACATGCCTCAGCGGCGTGTAAAATGGATTGTGTTGCGTTGCTAACTATTGTGTCAGTGTCCTCGCCAGATATATCCACATCGGCGATCAGACGGAAGGTTGCCCAATCTGCTTTCTTAAAATTAAATTTAGGTGGAGGAGGGATAATGGCAACGTCGCGTGCGTAAGAAATGCAGATTGGTAGGTGGTCACTTCCGTGTGCATCGTCACTGACCTTCCAAGAGAAGTCAGAGAACATATTTGGCGAGGCCAATGACAAGTCAATGGCAGTCGCGTTACCTGTCCGATCGTCTACACGAGTCGCACAACCATTGTTCAGAAGACAGAGGTTTGTCTGTAGGAGAATGTTAACAATCTGTTCCCCACGTACACTTGACCTCTCACTGCCCCATTGCTGATGATGGACGTTAAAGTCGCCCAAAACCAGCTTATTGCCTGGAAGCTGGCGAAATAACGACCTTAAGTCATCATCAGCAATAGGCGTATTGGGATGCAAGTAGAGAGAACAGATAGCCAGATACGTGCCATTGAATTTCACTCTGCACGCGACTGCCTCCAGAGTGGTATCCAACGTCACTTCTGTGTGTGGTAGTGTTTTATGTGTGTATACGGCCACGCCGTGACCGTCGTGTCTTCTGCACGCATGGTAGTGTTTTAGTACTGAAGGATCAGGATGATCCTCCAGCATCGTCTCTTGTAGGCAAATAACGGACGGCCTGTGTAAGTTCACTAAAAGTGACAAATATGGAAGTTTATTCCGAATACTTCTACAGTTCCACTGTAAAACGTTGAACGTAATGGTTTAAGAGTTATGGGAGCGGCCGTGTTTCTTAGTTTTTTTGCGCTCGGAGGCGCTAGCCGGGGACCTCTCTCGGCCCTTGCAAGAGGAGATCTGCATCGGTTCATCAATTGTTAACTCCCCGGAGCTGGTCGAGAGGGAGCGAGCGTGAGAGCCCCTTCTCGATGGCGCGGGAGCTGGGATAACATGAGAGGAGGAATTGCGTTCTAATTTTGTGTAATTACATTTATTATTATCCTTGTCGTTCTTTTCTTTCTTTGGTGGAGTGGTAGAGACAGCAGAAACATATTTGGTTTTAGTGGAGGAGGAGGTAGAGATGGAGCTGGAGGTGGAGGTGGAGGTGGAGGAAGAGGAGGGGGAGGAGGAAGAGGCAGGTGTGGTGGTTTTTCTGGTAGTAGGTGCTGGAGCAGTGGATGAGGTACTTTTAGTGAGAGAAACAGCTGGGGCAGATGCAGCCGGCAGAGGCTCAGTCTGAATCGAAACAGACTTCATCACTGGACGCATCTGTACGCTTGCCGCGTATGAAACGCCTGGAGAAGGCGCGACGTGCGCCTCCTTCACTCGCTTCCTCGCGTCAAAGTACGAGATGCCTTCGACTGCCTTAACGGTACAGACCTCTTTCTCCAGCTTCCAAGCAGGACAATCCCGCGAGAAAGTAGAGTGAGCTTCTGAACAGTTACGACACTTCTCTACCAATGACAAACACTGTTCCGATGAATGACCTTCGCTAGCATTTCCGTGGTGACCATAGAGTTGACATTTAAAGCACCGAAGAGGGTTTGGTATATAGGGACGAACGGGAACCCGCTCGTATCCTACATCCACTCTATCAGGCAACTTGGCAACAGCAAAACTTAAAGTGACTGAAGCAGTGTTCCTTCTCGCGCCGTCAACGAATTGAGTTATTTTACGAGCCCCAATGACGCCCTGATCATACATGTTATCAACGATTTCGTCTTCCGTCATATCCACAAAATCGCGATGGGAGGCAACCCCCCGACACGAGTTCATGGATACTGGGATTGAAGCTTCAATCTCAATATCATGCATGCGTCGTAGCTTCATTAGGAAACTGATTTGTTTTGAGTTAAATGTTTCAATTAGTAGATCTCCGCTTGCAAGTTTTTTAACATTGGCAACAGTGCCAATGTTTACATCAATTACTTTTTTTATTACAAAGGAATTTACAGTGGATAAGCGGGTCTGGGTCTTTGATTTCAGTGTCACAAATGTAGCTTTGTCATAGGGGATGGGCCGTGTGGTTGTCGGGGGTGGTCGGTCAGGACCCTCCCTCCCCCTGGAAGGGGGAGGGGGGGAGGCGGCCTCAGCCATGGGGTACACCCCCCTCCTGCAGGAGGGGAGCGGGACACAAGCGGGAGGACACCAGGGAGGAGTTTTCTAGAGTCAGATTGTCTTGCCAAACCACTCTAGTGGGGCCGATCGGTGTTAATTCACCCCAAAAGCACGCTCACTGAGGCGGACACTCCGTAGGTGAGAGAGGAAGGACAATCTGACAACCTGACAACAGACACTTACTGTTGTCACTAAGGTGAGGACAATGAGGTAACAAACTCAGTACATGGGTAGAGGGACACCTATATTTATTTATCTAACCTAGACCTGAGGGGCCGTCAAAATATTTTAAACACCCGAAGGTGAAAGACAATAGCGGCAGGACAACAAGTACACAGTACCGTGTCTGGGCTCAGTCTGTGGCGAATTTTTTTTTTTTTTTTTTTTTTTTTTTTTTTCTTAAATATTGGCCATCAGCCATGGCAGAGACTATTAGGCCATATAAATTAAATTTTGAACTTATTTTTTATTTATTTATCAAATTTTATTTATTTATTTATTTATTTTTAATTAATTAATTAATTAATTATTATCTTTTTTTTTCCTTTAATTTATTTACATATTTGTTTGTTTGTTTGTCTGTTTGTTTGTTTGATTTTTTTTTTTTTTTTTTTTATTAATTTTATATTTGTACATAGAAAAGGAAAAAATAAAATAAAATAAAATAAAAATATATTCATACAATTCCAGTCACGCATCATGCATACACATTCATTCTTGGGGCCTGAACCTAAGGCAAAACTAAAGTCATTAGTCAGGGTAAGTGGGGGACAAAAATGATACATACATATAATGGGGGAGGATACGTACGAATACGTATATACAATAAATTTGGGGATAAGTGCATGACATTCACGCTAGACACATAATCATTCATTCAAAACATATGTATAATAAAGGAAAGTGCAGTATATACAAAGTGTCAATAATAAAAAAGAAAAACATTGAAATATACAAGTAAGTCATAACTCTTTGATTAAGTTGGTCTCGGCCAGGAAAATCATCAGGTTATCGACCACATCCGGATGCTGATCACCCAGAAGGGTGGTCTGCGTCATCGGAAGGCGGCGGGCCTCACAGCAAGCTGCGAGGGACCGTCGCGCCTCCCGATAACGCACACAGTGAAGCAGGATGTGGTCGATAGAGAGGGTATTGTGACAGGTGATGCATTGGGGTGGGAAGGCGTGGGCGATGTAGGGGAGCATGTGGGTGGGTAGGGTGCAGCCCATCCTGAGGCGTCCGAGGACCACCTCCTGACGCCTTGTGGGGCGGTTGGAGGAAGCCCACTCACCTAGGATGGGTTTTATTGTGGTAAGATGGAGGTTGTCCCAGCAACTTTGCCACAGGAGGTAAACTGATGATTTTGCAGCCGAGAGACATGACTGCAGATCGCGACGGAGGTTCCACGCTCCCTCGAGCTCTGCAGCGGACCTAGTCAGCATGTCAGCCTGCTCATTCCCGTAAATACGTGAATGACCAGGCACCCAAAACAAAGAGAAAGACTTACGGCGTGAATTTAGCTTATTAATGATATTGCCTTGGATTTCATTGGCATCCGTGCGCCCTGACTCTATCGCCTGAAGGGCTGACATAGAGTCCGTGAAAATGACAATTACGTTATGATTTGAATTTAGTGCATAGTCTATGGCTTTATCAATTGCAAAAAGTTCTGAGGAAAACACCGATGTATGGGAAGGTAGTCGGAACCTGAGGGCACATTCACTCGACCAAACACTAGCACCCACACATTCACTCGACTTGGAGCCGTCAGTGTACTGGTGGAGGGAGGGAGGGAGGCTAGCGACGAGAGCCCGGAAGTGATAGCCTATCTCCACTTCGGTCATGGCAGGCTTGTGGTTGGGTAGCCATTTGATAATAATGTTGGCTTTGGGCTCCCAAGGGGCTTTTGTTTGTTGCACAAGCTGGTCCACACCGTCAAGGTCCACTTCACACTTCTGGCATAAAGTGTGAAGGCGGACAGCTAGTGGACGGTGTCGACCAGTGTGGAGATGGTGGTGCTGCTTAATAACAGTAGCTGCCATGAGACCGAGTGGAGTCTTCCGGGCCGTTGACAGGCCGTATGCCAGTAATAGGCCGTCCCGTCGCATACTTAGTGGTGGTATATTGGCCTCAACCTCCAAACGCCCCACGCGTGTACACCGAAGGGCTCCAAGACACATTCGCAGACATGCATTCTGAAATACATCCAGCCTCCTCAGTGTTGCGTCCGACGCAGACCCATACACCGGTGAGCCATAGTCTAAGTGAGAACGAATTAAGGACTTGTACACCATTAATAAAGATTTTCTGTCTGCTCCCCAAGAAGTACCTGATAGGTATTTTAGGACATTGACTTTTTTATGGCAACGAACTAGTAAATTATTTATGTGTGTTTTCCAATTGAGTCTGCTGTCAAAATGCAGACCCAAGAACTTAACTGAATTTTGAAACGGTATCGGCTGACCCTGAAGAGAAATATGCAAAGCGGGAATTTTACGTTGAGTGAAAACTACACCGATACACTTTGGAACAGAAAACTTAAATCCCCACAGAGAGGCCCACTGTTGGACGGAGTCAAGAGCAATTTGAATCCGTCCAGCCGAGAACTGCGCATTTGGCGACGAATGCCATAACGCACAGTCGTCAGCATAGAGCGAGTATTTAAGATTTCTTGGGACAGGAGTTGATGACAGAATATCATTAAAAATAACACAAAATAATGTAGGACTAAGAACACTACCCTGTGGCTCCTCATTTTCCTGGACATAAATGTCCGAGAATACGTTACCGGGAAGCTTGACAGAGAAAGTTTTGTCCTGTAAGAAATTATAAACAAAAATAGGCAAGTTACCTCTTAAACCGTGAGCATGGAGTTTCATGAGGATACCGTGTCGCCATGTCATGTCGAAGGCTTTGTGAATGTCCAAGAACACTCCTATCATGAATTCTTTTTTGGCGAAAGCCTCTGAAATGCAATGCTCCAGGTGCATTAAAGGGTCCATCGTGCTTCGGTATTTACGAAAACCCGATTGTTGACCACTTAACACACCTTTTGCTTCTAAAACAAAAAATAGCCTTTTGTTAATCATGCGTTCCATGACCTTACAGAGACAGCTCGTGAGCGCAATAGGGCGAAACGCACTGGGGTCCGTAAGGCGACCAGTCTTTTTGGGTATAGGGATAATGTGAGCAAAGTGCCAAGATTGGGGGAAGGTGTGAGTGGTCCAGATTCTATTATAAAGGGAGAGTAATTTAGTAAGTGAACTAGGGCCGAGATGTTGGAGCATGCTGTATGATATTTGATCTGGACCAGGACTGGAGCCTTTACAGGATTTCAGGGCAAGGAGGAGTTCATCTGGCGTAAACTCTGAGTTGTAATCAGTGTTTACGCCTCCTGTGGCAAAGTTTGGGACTGTTTGTTCTGCTGCCTCCTTCCGGGGAAGGAAGGCAGGGTGGAACGAGGCGGAGCTACTCGCCTGTTCAAATTGCCGGGCTAAGGTGTTGGCAATAGCTGGGGGGGTGTCTGTAACATCCCCGTTGGTGATGAGTGTGGTTATCGGAGTGGTTGTTTTTTTCCCGCTAAGGACATGGACTGTGTTCCATACCTGTCCTAGCGGGGTTGTACGGTTTACTGATGCAGTGAACTCTCTGAAAGAGCCCCTCTTAGCTTGAAGGATGACTTTCCTTGCCTGAGCCCTTACCTTTTTATAGGCCATGAAATTAGCTTGCCTGGGCTAATGGCTGAAATACCTGTATCGCCTATTACGCTCACGAAGTGCTTGTCGGCAATCCGTTGTCCACCATGGAACTCCATGCTTTGTGTGAATTGTAGAAGTTTTCGGAATACATGCCTCAGCGGCGTGTAAAATGGATTGTGTTGCGTTGCTAACCATTGTTTCAGTGTCCTCGCCAGATATATCCACATCGGCGATCACACGGAAGGTTGCCCAATCTGCTTTCTTAAAATTAAATTTAGGTGGAGGAGGGATAGTGGCAACGTCGCGTGCGTAAGAAATGCAGATTGGTAGGTGGTCACTTCCGTGTGCGTCGTCGCTGACCTCCCAAGAGAAGTCAGAGAACATATTTGGCGAGGCCAATGACAAGTCAATGGCAGTCGCGTTACCTGTCCGATCGTCTACACGAGTCGCACAACCATTGTTCAGAAGACAGAGGTTTGTCTGTAGGAGAATGTTAACAATCTGTTCCCCCACGTACACTTGACCTCTCACTGCCCCATTGCTGATGATGGGCGTTAAAGTCGCCCAAAACCAGCTTGTTGCCTGGAAGCTGGCGAAATAACGACCTTAAGTTATCATCAGCAATAGGCGTATTGGGAGGTAAGTAGAGAGAACAGATAGCCAGATACGTGCCATTGAATTTCACTCTGCACGCGACTGCCTCCAGAGTGGCATCCAACGTCACTTCTGTGTGTGGTAGTGTTTTATGTGTGTATACGGCCACGCCGTGACCGTCGTGTCTTCTGTACGCATGGTAGTGTTTTAGTACTGAAGGATCAGGATGATCCTCCAGCATCGTCTCTTGTAGGCAAATAACGGACGGCCTGTGTAAGTTCACTATAAGTGACAAATATGGAAGTTTATTCCGAATATTTCTACAGTTCCACTGTAAAACGTTGAACGTAATGGTTTAAGAGTTATGGGAGCGGCCGTGTTTCCTAGTTTTTTTGCACTCGGAGGCGCTAGCCGGGGACCTCTCTCGGCCCTTGCAAGAGGAGATCTGCATCGGTTCGTCAATAGTTAACTCCCCGGAGCTGGTCAAGAGGGAGCGAGCGTGAGAGCCCCTCCTCGATGGCGCGGGAGCTGGGATGACATGAGAGGAGGAATTGCGTTCTAATTTTGTGTAATCACATTTATTATTATCCTTGTCGTTATTTTCTTTCTTTGTTGGAGTGGTAGAGACAGCAGAGGCATATTTGGTTTTAGTGGAGGAGGAGGTAGAGTTGGAGCTGGAGGTGGAGGTGGAGGTGGAGGAAGAGGAGGGGGAGGAGTAAGAGGCAGGTGTGGTGGTTTTTCTGGTAGTAGGTGTTGGAGGAGTGGATGGGGTACTTTTGGTGAGAGAAACAGCTGGGGCAGGTGCAGCCGGCAGAGGTTCAGTCTGAATCGAAACAGACTTCGTCACTGGACGCATCTGTACGCTTGCCGCGTATGAAACGCCTGGAGAAGGCGCGACGTGCACCTCCTTCACTCGCTTCCTCGCGTCAAAGTACGAGATGCCTTCGACTGCCTTAACGGTACAGACCCCTTTCTCCAGCTTCCAAGCAGGACAATCCCGCGAGAAAGTAGAGTGAGCTTCTGAACAGTTACGACACTTTTCTACCAGTGACAAACACTGTTCCGACGAATGACCTTCGCAAGCACACTTACCACAAAAAGAGTGAACCGAACGACAAGCATTTCCGTGGTGTCCATAGAGTTGACATTTAAAGCACCGAAGAGGGTTTGGAATATAGGGACGAACGGGAACCCGCTCGTATCCTACATCCACTCTATCAGGCAACTTGGCAACAGCAAAAGTTAAAGTGACTGAAGCCGTGTTCCTTCTCGCACCGTCAACGAATTTAGTTATCTTTTTAGCCCCAATGACGCCCTGGTCATGCATGTTATCAATGATTTCGTCTTCCGTCATATCCACAAAATCGCGATGGGAGGCAACCCCCCGACACGAGTTCATGGATACTGGGATCGAAGCTTCAATCTCAATATCATGCATGCGTTGTAGCTTCATTAGGGAACTGACCTGTTTGGAGTTGAATGTTTCAATTAATAAATCTCCGCTTGCAAGTTTTTTTTACATTGGCAACAGTACCAATGTTTACATCAATAACCTTTTTTATTATGAAAGAATTTACAGTAGATAAGCGGATCTGGATCTTAGATTTAAGTCACATATGTAGCTTTGTCATAGGAGATGGGCCGTGTGTTCGTTAGGGGTGGTCGGTCTGGACCCTCCCTCCCCCTAGAGGGGGGAGGGGGGGAGGCGGCCTCAGCCATGGGGTACACCCCCCTCCTACAGGAGGGGAGCGGGACACAAGCAGGAGGACACCAGGGAGGAGTTTCCTAGCGTCAGATTGTCTTGCCAAACCACTCTAGGGGGGCCGATCGGTGTTAATTCACCCCAAAAGCACGCTCACTGAGGCGGACACTCCGTAGGTGAGAGAGGAAGGACAATCTGACAACCTGACAACAGACACTTACTGTTGTCACTAAGGTGAGGACAATGAAGTAGCAAAACTCAGTACATGGGTAGAGGGACACCTATATTTATTTATCTAACCTAGACCTGAGGGGCCGTCAAAATATTTTAAACACCCGAAGGTGAAAGACATTAGCAGCAGGACCACGTGTACACAGTACCGTGTCTGGGCTCAGTCTGTGGTGGCGAATTGATTTTTTTTTTTTTTTTTTTTTTTTTTTTTTTTTTTTGCCATCAGCCATGGCATAGGCTATTAGGCCATTTAATTTTAAGTTTTACTTATTTTATTCATTTATTTATTTTATTTTATTTTATTTTATTTTATTTTTATTTTTATTTTTTTATTTTATTTTATTTTTTTTTTTTAATAAATTATTTTTTTATTTACTTATTAAATTTTATTCCCTTTAATTTATTTAATTATATATTTTTTATTCATTTTTTATTTTTATACATAGAAATACATTCATACAATTTCAGAGACGCATCATGCACACACATTCATACTTGGGAGCCTGAACCTAAGGCAAAAACTAAAGTCATTAGTCAGGGTAGGTGAGGGACAAAAATATTACATACATACAATGGGGGAGGATACGTACGAATACGTATTTACAATAAACATGGGGAATAATTGACATTCACGCCAGACATATAATACATACTCTCATTCATATCAAAACATATATATATTAAGGGAAGGTGCAGTATATACAAGGTGGTACAATAATAAAAAGCATTGGAATATACAAGTAGGTCATAATTCTTTGATTAAATTGGTCTTGGCCAGGAAAATCATCAGGTTATCGACCACATCCGGATGCTAGTCACCCAGAAAGGTGGTCTGCGTCATCGGAAGGCGGCGGGCATCACAGCAAGCTGCGAGGGACCGTCGCGCCTCCCGATAACGCACACAGTGAAGCAGGATGTGGTTGATAGAGAGGGTAGTGTGACAGGTGATGCATTGGGGTGGGAAGGCGTGGGCGATGTAGGGGAGCATGTGGGTGGATAGGGTGCAGCCCATCCTGAGGCGTCCGAGGACTACCTCCTGACGCCTTGTAGGGCGGTTGGAGGAAGCCCACTCGCCTAGGATGGGTTTTACTGTAATAAGATGGAGGTTGTCCCAGTGACTTTGCCACAGGAGGTAAACTGATGATTTTGCAGCCGAGAGACATGACTGCAGATCGCGACGTAGGTTCCACGCTCCCTCGAGCTCTGCAGCGGACCTAGCCAGCATGTCAGCCTGCTCATTCCCGTAAATACGCGAATGACCAGGCACCCAAAACAAAGAGAAAGACTTACGGCGTGAATTTAACTTATTAATGATGTTGCCTTGGATTTCATTGGCATCCGTGCGCCCTGACTCTATCGCCTGAAGGGCTGACATAGAGTCCGTGAAAATGACAATTACGTTATGATTTGAATTTAGTGCATAATCTATGGCTTTATCAATTGCAAAAAGTTCTGAGGAAAAAATCGATGTATGGGAAGGTAGACGGAACCTGAGGGCACATTCACGCGACCAAACACTAGCACCCACACATTCATTCGACTTGGAGCCGTCAGTGTACAGGTGGAGTGTGGGAGGGAGGCTAGCAACGAGAGCCCGGAAGTGATATCCTATCTCCACCTCGGTCATGGCAGGCTTGTGCTTGGGTAGCCATTTTGTAATGGTGTTGGCTTTGGGCTCCCAAGGGGCTTTTGTTGGTAGCACAAGCTGGTCAACACCGTCAAGGTCCACTTCACACTTCTGGCATAAAGTGTAGTGATGGGCGCTTTGTGAACGAGTCGGTTCATAGAGCCGGCTCTTCCAGGTGAACGAGAAGAGCCGGATCTTTCTCGAGAGCCGTTTGGGATTTTTTTGAGAGCCGTTAATTTTTTTTTTCTAGTTTTTCCATATTTTTGCAATTTTCTAACAAAATGCAAAAATTACCGATTGTTAATAATTATAGTAATGATAATAATAATAATACTTACGAGAATGAAGCCTATTCATAGAAATTATAT
>JAXIVD010000594.1:82500-90000 GCA_036785275.1 Cancer borealis | reverse complement strand
GGCCGTTGACAGGCCGTATGCCAGTAATAGGCCGTCCCGTCGCATACTTAGTGGTGATATATTGGCCTCAACCTCCAAACGCCCCATGCGTGTACACCGTAGGGCTCCAAGACACATTCGCAGACATGCATTCTGAAATACATCCAGCCTCCTCAGTGTTGCGTCCGACGCAGACCCATACACCGGTGAGCCATAGTCTAAGTGAGAACGAATTAAGGACTTGTACACCATTAATAAATATTTTCTGTCTGCTCCCCAAGAAGTACCTGATAGGTATTTTAGGACATTGACTTTTTTATGGCAACGAACTAGTAAATTATTTATGTGTGTTTTCCAATTGAGTCTGCTGTCAAAATGCAGACCCAAGAACTTAACTGAGTTTTGAAACGGTATCGGCTGACCTTGAAGAGAAATATGCAAAGCGGGAATTTTACGTTGAGTGAAAACTACACCGATACACTTTCGAACAGAAAACTTAAATCCCCACAGAGAGGCCCACTGTTGGACGGAGTCAAGAGCAATTTGAATCCGTCCAGCCGAGAACTGCGCATTTGGCGACGAATGCCATAACGCACAGTCGTCAGCATAGAGCGAGTATTTAAGATTTCTTGGGACAGGAGTTGATGACAGAATATCATTAATCATAACACAAAATAATGTAGGACTAAGAACACTACCCTGTGGCACCCCATTTTCCTGGACATAAATGTCCGAGAATACGTTACCGGGAAGCTTGACAGAGAAAGTTCTGTCCTGTTAGAAATTATCAAATAAAATGGGCAAGTTACCTCTTAAACCGTGAGCATGGAGTTTCATGAGGATACCGTGTCACCATGTCATGTCGAAGGCTTTGTGAATGTCCAAGAACACTCCTATCATGAATTCTTTTTTGGCGAAAGCCTCTGAAATGCAATGCTCCAGGTGCATTAAATGGTCCATCGTGCTTCGGTATTTACGAAAACCCGATTGTTGACCACTTAACACACCTTTTGCTTCTAAAACAAAAAATAGCCTTTTGTTAATCATGCGTTCCATGACCTTACAGAGACAGCTCGTGAGCGCAATAGGGCGAAACGCACTGGGGTCCGTAAGGCGACCAGTCTTTTTGGGTATTGGGATAACGTGAGCAAAGTGCCAAGATTGGGGGAAGGTGTGAGTGGTCCAGATTCTATTATAAAGGGAGAGTAATTTAGAAAGTGAACTAGGGCCGAGATGTTGGAGCATGCTGTATGATATTTGATCTGGACCAGGACTGGAGCCTTTACAGGATTTCAGGACAAGGAGGAGTTCATCCGGCGTAAACTCTGAGTTGTAATCAGTGTTTACGCCTCCTGTGGCAAAGTTTGGGACTGTTTGTTCTGCTGCCTCCTTCCGGGGAAGGAAGGCAGTGTGGAACGAGGCGGAGCTACTCGCCTGTTCAAATTGCCGGGCTAAGGTGTTGGCAATAGCTGGGGGGGTGTCTGTAACATCCCCGTTGTTGATGAGTGTGGTTATCGGAGTGGTTGTTTTTTTCCCGCTAAGGACATGGACTGTGTTCCATACCTGTCCTAGCGGGGTTGTACGGCTTACTGATGACATGAACTCTCTGAAAGAGACCCTCTTAGCTTGAAGGATGACTTTCCTTGCCTGAGCCCTTGCCTTTTTATAGGCTATGAAATTATCTTGACTGGGCTGCTGGCTGAAATACCTGTATCGCCTATTACGCTCACGAAGTGCTTGTCGGCAATCCGTTGTCCACCATGGAACTCCATGCTTTGTGTGAATTGTAGAAGTTTTCGGAATACATGCCTCAGCGGCGTGTAAAATGGATTGTGTTGCGTTGCTAACCATTGTGTCAGTGTCCTCGCCAGATATATCCATATCGGCGATCACACGGAAGGTTGCCCAATCTGCTTTCTTAAAATTAAATTTAGGTGGAGGAGGGATAGTGGCAACGTCGCGTGCGTAAGAAATGCAGATTGGTAGGTGGTCACTTCCGTGTGCGTCGTCGCTGACCTCCCAAGAGAAGTCAGAGAACACATTTGGCGAGGCCAATGACAAGTCAATGGCAGTCGCGTTACCTGTCCGATCGTCTACACGAGTCGCACAACCATTGTTCAGAAGACAGAGGTTTGTCTGTAGGAGAATGTTAACAATCTGTTCCCCACGTACACTTGACCTCTCATTGCCCCATTGCTGATGATGGGCGTTAAAGTCGCCCAGAACCAGCTTGTTGCCTGAAAGCTGGCGAAATAACGACCTTAAGTCATTATCAGCAATAGGCGTATTGGGAGGTAAGTAGAGAGAACAGATAGCCAGATACGTGCCATTGAATTTCACTCTGCACGCGACTGCCTCCAGAGTGGTATTCAACGTCACTTCTGTGTGTGGTAGTGTTTTATGTGTGTATACGGCCACGCCGTGACCGTCGTGTCTTCTGTACGCATGGTAGTGTTTTAGTACTGAAGGATCAGGATGATCCTCCAGCATCGTCTCTTGTAGGCAAATAACGGACGGCCTGTGTAAGTTCACTAAAAGTGACAAATATGGAAGTGAGCGTGAGAGCCCCTCCTCGATGGCGCGGGAGCTGGGATGACATGAGAGGAGGAATTGCGTTCTAATTTTGTGTAATTATATTTAATGTTATCCTTGTCATTCTTTTCTGTCTTCTTAGCTGGAGTGGTAGAGACAGCAGAGGCATATTTGGTATTAGTGGAGGAAGAGGAGGAGGAGGAGGAGGTAGAGGTGGTGGTGGAGGAGGAGGTGGAGGAGGAGGAGGGGGAGGAGGAAGAGGCAGGTGTGGTTGTTTTCATGATAGTAGGTGTTGGGAGGAGTAGATGAAGTATTCGTAGTAAGAGAAACAGCTTGGGCAGGTGCAGCCGGCAGAGGTTCAGTCTGAATCGAAACAGACTTCATCACTGGACGCATCTGTACGCTTGCCGCGTATGAAACGCCTGGAGAAGGCGCGACGTGCGCCTCCCTCACTCGCTTCCTCGCGTCAAAGTACGAGATGCCTTCGACTGCCTTAACGGTACAGACCTCTTTCTCCAGCTTCCAAGCAGGACAATCCCGCGAGAAAGTAGAGTGAGCTTCTGAATAGTTACGACACTTCTCTACCAATGACGAACACTGTTCCGACGAATGACCTTCGCAAGCACACTTACCACAAAAAGAGTGAATCGAACGACAAGCATTTCCGTGGTGACCATAGAGTTGACATTTAAAGCACCGAAGAGGGTTTGGAATATAGGGACGAACGGGAACCCGCTCGTATCCTACATCCACTCTATCAGGCAACTTGGCAACAGCAAAAGTTAGAGTAACTGAAGCAGTGTTCCTTCTCGCGCCGTCAACGAATTTAGTGATCTTACGAGCCCCAATGACGCCCTGATCATACATGTTATCAATGATTTCGTCTTCCGTCATATCCACAAAATCGCGATGGGAGGCAACCCCCCGACACGAGTTCATGGATACTGGGATCGAAGCTTCAATCTCAATATCATGCATGCGTTGTAGCTTCATTAGGGAACTGACTTGATTTGTGTTAAATGTTTCAATTAGTAGATCTCCGCTTGCAAGTTTTTTTAACATTGGCAACAGTGCCAATGTTTACATCAATTACTTTTTTTTATTATAAAGGAATTTACAGTAGATAAGCGGGTCTGGGTCTTTGATTTAAGAGTCACATATCTAGCTTGGTCATAGGAGATGGGCCGTGTGTTCGTTAGTGGTGGTCGGTCAGGACCCTCCCTCCCCCTGGAGGGCGGAGGGTTGGAGGCGGCCTCAGCCATGGGGTTCACCCCCCTCCTGTAGGAGGGGAGCGGGACACAAGCGGGAGGACACCAGGGAGGAGTGTCCTAGAGTCAGATTGTCTTGCCAAACCACTCTAGGGGAGCCGATCGGTGTTAATTCACCCCAAAAGCACGCTCACTGAGGCGGACACTCCGTAGGTGAGAGAGGAAGGACAATCTGACAACCTGACAACAGACACTTACTGTTGTCACTAAGGTGAGGACAATGAGGTAACAAACTCAGTACATGGATAGAGGGACACCTATATTTATGTAGCTAATCCTAGACCTGAGGGGCCGTCAAAATATTTTAAACACCCGAAGGTGAAAGACAATAGCAGCAGGACCACGTATACGCAGTACCGTGTCTGGGCTCAGTCTGTGCGAATTTTTTTTTTTTTTTTTTTTTTTTTTTTTTTTTTTTTTTTTTTTTGCCATCAGCCATGGCATTGGCTATTAGGCCATATAAATTAAATTTTGAACTTTTTTTTTTTTTTTTAGTATTATTTTATTTTATTTATTTTTTATTTATTTATCAATTTATTTATTTTTTATTTATTTATTTATTTTTTTATTTTTTATTTATTTATTTAATTTTTTTTCCCTTTAATTTATTTACAGTGCGAATTGAACTTGGCTAAGGCTTTATATAGTCCGGCGCCAACGCCATCTATGAATCTTTAAAAATGTTTCATAGGCTTCGCTCGTTAACTGCTTTTAAGTTTAAGTTTACTTTATTTGTTTTATTCTTAATTAAATAGTTATTATTTGCATTTAGTTGAATTATTAGTAGTTTTATTTATTTATTTGACGATTGAATGAAACTTATTTTGTATTCAACAACCGTTACTTCAATATTCATCCATACTTGAATATTGGCCTGTTTAATTTATATTTTAAAGGCCTATTAAGGACTAGTTAATTCTCTAATCCTTATTCCTTCTTTTTATATTTCTAACAAAAATCACATACAATCACATTGACATTGACCCACATACATATCTACACAACACAAACAATCAATGTATTCGTAACACACAACTAAAAATGCTAAACATATCACACTAACACAGACGCATACAAATACTTATACTTCCCACCCACCATATGTAACTGGAATAGGCTCCCCCAATACATTTTAGAATTCAAAACAATATTCATTTACAAGAAAAATTCACACACATCTGTCACCACAATACTCCTACACTATAATAACAATTTCACGTCACAATATTTAACTGACGTCACAGCGGTACCCAATGAGACACTCTACTACCATTCCACCATCAGTTCACATTCTACCTCTCCACAGTTAACACGCTACTTCGCTTCTCCCTGGTTGAAGTTTGCCTGGGAAGCTTTTTCCTATACAGTCCTAAGTTGACTGGGTGAAAGATATCTGGATTTACGGATGCATTTACTGCCATATGTATTATTTACTATGCAGTTTGGAGCTGTGGGTTAGTTACTACCGCCCTAAGGAGACAACATATGGTGTTTATCTGACCCTCTCTGTCTCTCTGGTTGCGCAGTTTAACGTCGCCACCCAGGCGTGAGGCGTCCCTCTTCTTCGTCCTCGGATAGCAAGAAGCGTGGGAGCTTGGAGAAGGACGACTTAGATAAGTCTGCTAAGAGGAGTCGGTCATTGGTAGATATTTTCACACTCTTTCCTCCACCTTACGCTTCACCGCCTTCACGTGTCAGGCCCTCACGTCAGCTGAGCGCCCTGGAGAGGATGTTAATAACTTAGTATATATCTGTGTCCATTACTACTGCACTATTACGGTTACACTGCTGCACCATTACGATGGCACTCTGCAACATCATTACGGTGGCACTCCCAACACAGTGCTGGGGCTCATTAACCTCCTTCTCACCACCACGCCTCGTCAGTGTCATTACGGAGGTACTTGGGTACAGTGCCACTTTTAGGAGTGCCATGCTTCCATCCAGACCATCTTTGCTGTCACCTAGCCTGTCATTGAGATGTGTTCTACCATCCTGCACAATGACTAAAACTTGAACGTTGTACAAATAACAAATATTAACATGAAAATAATGGTAAATTTAAAGTGTTACACCCGCCGAGCCCGACATTGTTCTTGTGTTGCTTGGTTCAGACTTTCCAACATCACTTTTTATCTAACTTAACCTAACCTATAAAAAGTTAACCTAACGGTGAGGGTTAGGTCGGCCTTCGTGGTCAGTTGTTAACACAATAAAGACATACTTATTCTCTGAGTGCTACAACCTTGATAACATGACTATTCGTGATTCATATGCTCTTTGATAAAATCATACGTGAACGGTCCTGCAGAGCGCCATTGGCTGAGTGGGACCTGTTAAATAACGACAACAAGTAACAATTTACACCTGATGAACGAAGTCATTGTGACAAAAAAGCAATAGATGAGTGTGTTATATGTGCAAAACACACCCTTTAACACCTAGGTGACCTTCATAATGAGACGGGTATAACATTGCAATAACACCTAAGTAACTTGTGCTAGTGAGGGAAAGTGATGTGTTAGATACACTCAAAAGTGATTCCCAAAGTGGCCTGACCTAGGAATGGAAGCAGCTGTTGCTTTCTTGCCATATTAGTACCTTGGCACGTGCTATTTCCAGTCCCGGCCCCGTTTCCAGTCCCGGCCTTTTTTAGGCCAGCAGCCTCTCCAGGGGAGGGGGATGCATGGGCCGAAGCTGCAGTAACCTCTCCAGTGAGTTCCGGGTTTCCTCCTTTAGTTAATACACCTGACAACTTTAGAGGGTGTAAGATTTTCTCTGCTAACCTACTGTGGGGGTCTCATGCAGGATCCTTGGATTCATGATGTGGTGAAGGGAAAATATCTAGAATTTGTGTCCATACCTTACCAGACTGTGACTCCACGTCCTCTCACCCTGTCTCGGGCGGATGATCAGACCCTGAACAATGCCTTATGTCAGTTCCTCAAACAGTCATTAGTGGAGCTTTGTTTACCTGAAGATCACGGTTTTGTTTCCCATCATAAAACCGGTTCGGGCCGGCGAGGGTTATCCTAAACTTGATGGACCTTAATGTTCATGTGCCTTATATTCTTTTTAAGATGGACACTCTGAAGGATGTGATTCCTTTAATCCTCCCTTAATGTTTTTTTGTTACAGTTGTTTTCAAGGATGCCTATTATTCAGTTTGTTAGGCCTGAGGATAGAAAGTGGCTTCAGTTTTGGTGGAAGGGCCGCGCTTTTAGATTTACTTGTCTCCCTCAGGGGTTATCTTCTGCTCCTCGCACCTTTACAAAGTTACTGAAACCTGTCCTCTCCCACCTTCGGTCCCTTGGAATGGTTGTGGTTTGTTATTTAGATGACTGTCTTTTTATTGCTTCATCGGTAGAGGCCTTGCGGGCCCAGGTGGGCTATGCCTTGCACTTCTTTCATTCTCTGGGTCTCACCATCAATGTGCGGGAGTCGGTCCTGGAGCCTACCCAGAGGGTTACATTCCTTGGTGTGGTTCTCGACTCTGTTTCCTTGACTTTGCCTTCCTGTAGGAGGGAGCGCATCAAGGAAAAAGGTTTGGTCCTCCTCAACATGGATATCACCTTACAAGACTTGTCCTCTTTTATTGGTTTAGCGGTGGCTTCTGGCCCTGCTGTAGAGTTAGCTCCTCTCCGTTACAGGTACCTGGAGATTATTCATAACAGGGATCTCTCTCGGTCCTATGGCGATTATCATTCCCGCGTTGTTTTAG
>JAXIVD010000594.1:22500-75000 GCA_036785275.1 Cancer borealis | reverse complement strand
GCCCCCAATACAAGATTCCACGGCCCTCGGAGTTTAAAGGCAGCCGTGACCCACCATTTAGTAGTGTAATACTAGCAAGGAGGAGGATAGTACAGGAGAAGGCAAGGTCACCTCTTCCCCCACCACCACCACCCACCACCACCACTAAGATGATTGAAAATATGAATGAAGATGACCTGAAAATACCCGAGGAAAGTAATAAGAGTGAGGAGGAAGAAATGGCTAGTGGGTGAAACATGGCACTTATATTATCAGTGCCGCTGCTGCTGCTGTTGTGACCTGGTGGGTGGAAAGGGGTGTGCCATAATGAAAGGTAATTAATATGATAAATGTATTTCATTAATGATGGAAATAATGAGTGACTAATGGAAAAATAATGTAATATGATAATAGTTTTGCACAAATAATGAAAATAATGAGTTGATTTCAATGCAAAAATAATGTAATAACTAATAATAATAATGAAAATATATGTACAATAGTTAATAAAAAAAAAGGAAATTATGGAAGAAAAGAGAAGAAAAAGTTATATTCTGTGTTGATGAAAAAAGTTTAATGAATATAGTTTAATTATTCTGATGTTGTTATTGAAAGGAAAATAATAATTAACTAGGATGACTATAGAAGAAAGAAAGTCAGTCAGTCATCAGCTCTTTCATGTGTATAGATATGCCTCTGAAAAAACACACACACACACATCCTAACTGCATTAATATCACCAAAATTATACAAACAAATATATTCTTGTCGCAAATTACACTCAAAATACAAATATAATGTAAATATTTCTGTAATAATATCATTATCATCAATATTATTGTTTTGGGAAAGAAGGAAGGAAGGAATTGAGAGAGGGAGAAAGGAAGGAATGGAGAAAGGGAGAGAGAAATTAAGGAAGGGAGGAAGGAATTGAGAGGGAGAAAGAAGGAAGAAGGAATGGAAGAGAGAGAAAGGAAGGAGGAAGGAATTGAGAGAGAGAGAGAGAGAGAGAGAGAGAGAGAGAGAGAGAGAGAGAGAGAGAGAGAGAGAGAGAGAGAGAGAGAGAGAGAGAGAGAGAGAGAGAGAGAGAGAGAGAAAGGAAGGAGGAAGGGAAAATAAGGGAAATATCTCTCACTTTCTTTCTTTTATATGTCTGTCTGTTTATTTATTTCCTTTTTACTTTCTCTCTGCTTTACTTTAATAATGATAATAAATATATTAGGAAATAGATAAATAAATTAAAAAATATAGATAAATTATTATTATTATCATCATTATTTCATTAATTATTTTAATTATTTCACTTCCTTTTCCTCTCACTTTTCTCCTTCTTAAGCTCACTTTTACATACACATACAAACTGTGTATGATAATGTGCTGATAAATTTTGAGGAGAGGAATGAAAATGAGATCATCAGTGAGAAGTATAAAGTGAAGAGATTTAAATATGGGAGAGCTGATTTTAAGAAATTAAAAAACTTCTTTGTTGAGGTGGACTGGAAGGACTTTGAGCAGACTGAAGATGTTCTAGAGAAATGGAATGAATTTTTGAAGATTTACAATATTGCAGTGGAGAAATTTGTACCTAGAGAAGGACCGGGAGGTAGAAAGGGAAAAGAATGGTTCAATTAAAAATGTAGAAGTCCAAGAAATGACAAGATAAATGCTTAGAATAGATGGCGCAAGTGAAAAACTGAAAACAGATGGGACGAGTACATTAAAGCTGGGAACAATTATGTCGAGATAATAATGGAGAGAAGAAAATATGAAAGAGATGTAATAGATAAGTGTATAGATGAACCCAAGCTATTTTACAAACACATAAATGGGAAGATGAAACATAGGGAAGGGATAACAAAGCTGAAAGTCAAAGAAGCAGTTTACGAACAGGCTCAGGACATGGCAGAGGTGATGAATGAACGCTTTAGATCAGTGCTCACTGTGGAGAGAGAGTTCGAGCCTGTAGAAGAAGTCTTCAAAGGGATCTCGATGAACACTGTCTCTGTTATGACTGAGGAAATACTTACGATGCTGAAGGAGCTTGATGTCAATAAATCAATGGGACCAGATGGAGTATCAAACTGGATTTTGAAGGAATGTAGTGAGCAATTAATTAGCTGTGAAAATTCATAGTGTGGTGGTAATATCATTGACGCAGGGAAGAGTGCCTAAGGACTGGAAAAGGGCAAATATCACACCGATATTTAAAGGAGGAAGTAAGGAAAACCCACTAAACTATAGACCAGTGTCCTTGACCAGCGTTGTGGGAAAGATATGTGAGAGAGTGATTAAGGTGAGATGGATGGAGCACTTGGAGACATAAAGTATTAACTAATTGCCAGTTTGGACTTAAAAAGGGGAGATCATACTCCACAAATTTGTTATCTTTTTACTCAAGAGTGATTGATGTTATTCAAGAAAGAGATGGATGGGTGGACGGTGTATACCTGGATTTAAAGAAGGTTTTTGATAAGGTACCGCATCGAAGATTGATATGGAAAATTGAAAAGTACGGAGGAATTGGAGGAAGACTACTAGAGTGGATGGAGGATTATCTTCATGATAGAGAAATGAGAACAGTAATACGTGACCAGTGTTCATCTTGGCTCAAGGTAACTAATGGTGTCCCACAGGGATCTGTGTTGGGACCATTAATGCTTGTGATTTACTTGAGTGATGAAGTTGATAGTTACATAAGCCTGTTTATGGATGATGCAAAATTAATGGGGAAAGTTGAAAATGACTATGATGCTGCAAAATTATTTAAACAAGATCAATAATTGGAGTAAATCATGGCAAATGGAATTTAACTTGAGTAAATGCAAGGTGATGGAGTTTGGTAAGAGTAAAAAGAGAGTGCGATATGATTATGAGATGAATGGTGTCAGGTTGGAGAAATCAAAAGAAGTGGATTTGGGCGTGACTGTTACAGACGACTTGACTCCAGACAAACATATTGACAAAATTGCTGGAGGGATGATGAATTTATTAAAGAGGGTGAGAGTGGCTTTTTCGTATCTGGATGAAAGGATGATAAAGAAGATTTTGACTTCTGTGGTACGACCGAGGTTGGAATATGCGGCAGTCATGTGGTCTCCCCATAAAAAGAAAAATATTGCAAGGTTAGAAAGAGTTCAAAGAGCAGTTACGAAGATGGTTCCTGAGATGGGTACTTTAACCTATGAAGAGAGATTGAAAAGATTAGAAATCACTACACTCGAGGAGAGAAGGGAAAGAGGTGATTTGATAAATGTCTATAGAATGGTGAATGGTATGGAGGATGTGGATGAAGAATACTTTTTACCCTTGGATACATGGAGTACAAGAGGACATGGTTTAAAGTTGAAAAAGGAAAACTGTAGAAGGGACATCAAGAAGTATAGTTTTCCTTATAGAGTTGTAAATAAATGGAGCTCAGCGAGGAAGTTGTGAAGGCTGGAACTGTGCATGCTTTTAAGAAGAAACTGGATAAGGGATACAGAGACGGGATACCATGAGATTACTCCCCTCCCATAAACCACAACTAGGTAAATACACTATCCTTAAGACTTTCTACTTAAATTAATTTTCTCTCTTTCTCTTTCTCTAGGATTTCCGGCTAGAAGTTAGGCTGTGTGTGTGTAGTCACTGTACAGTCTGCTGCTGGTCTCTCTCGAGACAGCCGGCCATCCCGCTATGGAAAGAGCTCAGAGCTCATATTGACCAATCTTTGGGTTGGACCGAGACCACTCACACACAACACACTGAGATAACGATATCACAACTCCTCAACTTACATCCCGTACCTACTCACTGCTAGGTGAACAGGGGCTACACATGAAAGAAGACACACCTAAATAATCTCCGTTCGCCCAGGGGATCAAACCCTGGCCCCCTCAGTTGTGAGTTTCTTCCTCTCAGTTTAATTCTAGACATTCCTTCTTCCTCCTCCTCCTTGTCTTCGGCTTCCTCCTTCTCCTCCTCCTCATTTTCTACTCAAAGCATAGTCTCTCTCTCTCTTACTAAATGACGACTTATTTAGCGAAACAGTAAGTCTTACTAATAGCTATTAGTTAGATTTACCACCCCCACTACTACTCAGGGTAATGCAACATTTATATTTATTTGTACAACACAATAATTAGGTTTACCAATATAGAAATCTGTGTGTGTCTGTGTAGCTTCCCTGTCTGTGGTGTACATATTAATGAATAAAGTGTGTACGTTCATTTTTATTCACGTCAGTCCATTATTATAAGGTAGAAAAAAGTTATTGGTTAGGTTTTGTAGCATTTTTTTTTTATTTGCAAACTATAAGAAAATTATAAAACACATTGTAAAAACTTGTATAAAAGTGTAAATGGCAACATAAATATTACATTAATCAAATACGCTTCAACACCTCATAAAACACATCTAAAGTGTCATTACACAGCACAACACATTATCAGTTAGTATGTGTTTGCAAGCAGTTTTCAAGGTGCTGCACATGAGATGGAAGGTAACACAGTGTTCCAAGGCAACACACAACACACTCAACATTTCATGAAACACATCTTGAGTGCCATTACACAACACACAACGTGAGTTAGTATGTGTTTGCAAAGAGTTTTCAAGATGCTGCACATGAGATGGAAGGCAACACAGAACACATACAACACACTAGACGTTTAATAAAGTGTTCCAAGGCAGCCTTCAACACACTCCACACATACAACACACTCATGGTATTGGTTTTCCCATGAGTATGTGGTTCTTAGGTGAGCATGTTGGTGGGTTCATGAGGGCGAGTACAGCCTTATAGCCAGCCTGCCTCATACCTTGCAGCCTGTCTTCATCCACCAGTCTCATGCACCGCTGGCCCTGCTGTGTCTTGGGGTTGTCTTGGCCGTGGGTTTGGTCCGCAGCGTGGCCCAGGGTCAGATATTGGTCCATGGTGAGTGGCAGGCCACGGAACAGTGTGCTGCGTGGGTAGGACACCACATGGTTTGGCCGTATACTCCCGTAGCAGCATGGTGACACCACGAAGGCCGCTCGCTGTGCCGCACACTTCCTTAGGACCAGGTCTGTGGCAGCACCGCATGCGTGGAGACTCACCCCGATGTGGAAGCCGCCGCGGAAGTAGTCTAAGTTAGTCTGTATGAAGCACACATTGGTAAGGCCCAGCTGCCTCACCCTCTGCTGCGCCCTAACCAAGGATGCCGACTTGTTCTCCACCAGCAGCACGCGGCAGTCTGGCCGGCACTGTGCCAAGGGGATGCCTACGTGGCCGCCACCGGAGCAGAAGTCCACTACCACGTCCCCGGGCTGGATAAGAGCTAGGGCCGCACTGCACACGTTCTCAAGCTGCTGCACCTTCCTCTGCAGCCGACTCTGTGGGATGTGGCCGTCCAGGGAGAGTGTCGCCACCAGGGTATGTAAGGGCACGGAGGAGGAGGAGGAGGAGGAGAATAATGATGAGGTGGAGGTGTGAGGTGACCAAGGTATGTAGTGAGGCTCCACTCCTGCCTCCTTCACCACTTTTACCACCTCCTCCACATCCCCCTGCTTGGTGAAGGCACCCCTGGCACTCTTGCTCCTCTCAGGGTCACTCTTGTATATACTGACGTCTGGTACAGTTGGCACCACTAACCTGGGGGGCGTGCCAGGCCGAGGGATGCCAGTGAGTAGTGCCTGAGTGCCATGCAGGACTGTGAGTGCTGCCTTGATGTTAGTGTTCTGCATTAAGGTAGTGTGCCAGGCTGCCACCAGAGGAGTGATGTCCTCAGGGGTGACCTGTGCTGCTGTGAGGCTGGCCAGCACCAGGTGGAAGCACGCAAACAGCATCAGGTCAGCCAGGGTCATGTCAAGGCCCTCGGCAAACTGGTGTGTTAGTGCCGGCATCTGTGCTAAGGGTTGACGGCACATTTTCTCTCGCTTCGTGCCATCCTGGACCGTCTCCCTAATGTGCCGTTGTGTTCTCTTGAGTGCGTTGTGCAGAATTGGCGGCCGGCGGAGGTGCCGCTCGTAACGCAACACTTCCTGAGGGTACAACATCTCCCCTCGGCCATCAGCTGACACAGCCGCAGTAAGCAAGGCCGCTGGGGCTTCCATTTCACAAAACTTGGTCCACACACTCACCTCCGCACACGCTTGAAGGCACCCACCGCGGAACCCAAGGAGAGGTGATGCAAAGTGTTCCGCACATCCTACTTCTCTTCCTGCTGCTGTTATTTCCTTCACAGCCAGTCTAAGGGATGAACACAGCCCAGCACAGCACCACAGACCATCCTTAAACACTCGTATATTATCCTCATCCTTATCTTTATTCTTGTCTTCATTCACCTCTTCTTTAATCTTTGCTAATACATCATGTGTCTTTTTTTTCAGATTTTTCTTCACTTTTCTTTTTCTATCATCTTCCTCCTTTTCTTCTCTTTCCTCTTTTTTCTTTCCATTCTCTTTCTGGTTTTCATTACCTATCTTGTGCTTCCTCTCCTCTAATCTTGTATAGCTCTCCTCCTCCTCTTTTTCCTTTCCATTCTCTTTCTGATTTTCCTCACTTAACCTTTGTTTTCCCTTCTCTAATCCTTTATAGCCCTCCTCCTTCTCCTCTTTCCCCAACTGAGTTAGCACAGCGGGCAACTCACAGTGACACAGCACTTCAGGACACTCTTCCTCTCCCTTCACCTCTACACCAAAACATAAACTTTCCACACTAACTCTAAACACACAAGTCTGTACATTGACTCTGCTTGTAACTACTATCACATTAATACTCTGATTCTGACAGTATTGTAAGGTGAATAGAGCTATTAAGGTATCAGCTGGCACCTCTAATATACTGCCTTCAACACCTCCCTCCCACTGCCCGGCTAAAAACATGTACGATTGGTGTTGCATGGTGGTGAAAAGGTGATGATGATATGCCAGACAGCCACCGGGCGAGTGAAGAGTGATGACCTCTCTCTCTCTCTCTCTCTCTCTCTCTCTCTCTCACCATAATCCAAACAGGTAGTGAAAGTTGCGCTGGACAGGCCAGTGAGGGAGACAGGTCAGGCAGGGAGGCAGGCCAGTGAGGGAGGCGGGTCAGTGAGAGAGGTAGGCCAGTAGCAATGTAGAGGAGACAAGGATGGCCTACAAAGGGATTAAAAGTGTGTCAGTGAGTGAGTCGCAATCTTTGTACCGGTTACAAGAAGAAGAAGATCAGTCACATAAATAGATAGTTTTCTGTGTAACATAACAGTTCCCTAAATACTTGATAAATAATGCAATACATATTTAAAACATATTTGATGCCCTCTATACCTTTGGTATGTTTCCTGTTATCAGGACTTTTTTTAAACATCTTACAATTATTGGTGCCATATGGCCTTTGTTGCCTGGCACATTTTCCTCTCCACATTACAATTACAATTATTGTTGTTATACTCACAGATACATAAGAACATAAGAAAATAAGGAAGCTACAAAAGGCCCGTAGGCCTGCACTAGATAGTTCCTGTTAATCCTAATCCCTCTTATTACCTACACCCACCTCCCATCCCCATTCATGAAGTCGTCTAGTCTTCTCTTAAAACTCCCTATTGTTTTTGCACTAACTACCTGCTGACTGAGTCTATTCCAATCATTTATCACCTTATTTGTAAACCAATTTCTGCCTATTTCTTTATTAAATCTATATTTTTCTAGTTTGAATACGTTATTTCTTGTTCTATCCCGACTACTGATCGTAAGAACTTTCCCTACATCCCCCTTATTAAAATCCTTCACCCACTTAAACACTTCAATCAGATCTCCCCTTACTCTACGTCGCTCCAGTGAGTGCAATTTCAAAAGCTTTAGTCTCCTTTCATAGCTAAAATTACGAATCCCTTCTATCATTTTGGTCATCCTTCTCTGCACTGACTCTTAACAAAATTATATCCATTCCATAATACGGTGACCAAAACTGCACTGCATAGTCGAGGTGAGGTCAGACTAACGGTAAATACAGTTTCAAAATAACCTCAGCACTTCTACTTTTAATACTTATAGTAATGAATCCTAACAACCTATTAACCTTATTTCTAGCCTCAAGGCATTGTTTTCTGGGACGGAGGTCTGAGGTAACCTGAACACCCAAATCCCTCTCACATTCTGACCTATTCAGCATTACCCTGTTTATATTGTATCTGTTTTGAGGATTTTCCCCACCAATATTAACTACTTTACACTTGAGTACCGTTTCGGTATAGACACTATCCTCTCATCTACTTTCTATGCAGCCACCACGACACCACTTGGGCATCGACACTGTCTTCACTACTACGTCTACCACTATCACTACTATTAGGGCCGTTCCCTGGGGCCGATGAGAGAGAAAAGAAAAGAATCAAATGGATAAATGAACAGACTTTAATTAATAATAAAATGAGAAATGTACTTGCGATATCCGTGGTGGTTCTCTTACAACAACTTATCCTACCACACACGACACTTTACACTGCACAAAAATAAACAAACATATAGATACAAATAAATATATTACTAGCTAAAATCCTACCTATTGCCGTACGCCTTGACTTTACTTAACAGTCTCCTATGCGGTACTCTGTCAAAGGCTTTTCTGAAGTCCAAATAAACTATATCATACTCGTCCCCCTTATCTATAGTTTCAAAAACTTTCCTATAGAAAGATAATAAACTTGTCAGGCAGGACTTCTTGCTAAAACCATGGTGACTATGAATAATTAGCTTGTGTTCATCTAAATGTTTTCTAATTGCCCTTTTTTTTTTTTTTTTTTTTTTTTTTTTTTTTTTTTTTTTTTTTTTTTTTTTTTTTTTTTTTTTTACATTAAAAGGGTACTGGCTAAGGGAAAAAAAAATTTAAGTATAAAAAAAAATCCCGCTTGTCGCCAGACCCTGTAAAGAAGATAGTAGGAGAAATAAAAAATGGGGGGGCAGTTCAATTTAGTATGAGAGGTGTCTTGACACTCCTCTTTTGAAAAAGTTTAAGTCATAGGCAGGTGGAAAAACAGACAAAGGAAGAGAGTTCCAGAGTTTACCAGTGTAAGGGATGGAAGAGTGAAGATACTGGTTAACTCTTGCATTAGGTAGATGGACAGAATAAGGATGAGAAGAAGTAGAAAATCTTGTGCAGCGAGGCCGCGGGAGGGGGGAGGCATGCAGTTAGCAAGTTCAGAAGACCAGTCAGCATGAAAATAGCGGTAGAAGATAGATAAAGATGCAACATTGAGGCGGTGACTTAAAGAGTCAAGACAGTCAGTTAGAGGAGGAGAGTTGATTAGGCGAAAAGCTTTAGACTCCATCCTGTTTAAAAGAGCTGTATGAGTTGAGCCCCCCCAGACATGAAAGCCATACTCCGTACATGGGCGAATAAGGCCCCTGTACAGAGCAAGCAGCTGAGAGGGAGAGAAAAATGAACGCAGACGCCATAGGACACCTAACTTCTTGGAAGCTGATTTAGCAAGAGTAGAGATATGAAATTGCCAGTTTAGATTTTTAGTAAAGGATAGACCGAGTGTGTTTAATGTGGAGGAGAGGGGAAGTTGAGTGTTGTTGAAGAAGAGGAGATAGTTATCTGGAAGGTTATGTCGAGTAGATAGTTGTAGAAATTGAGTTTTTGAGGCATTGAACAAAACAAGGTTTGCTCTGCCCCAATCAGAAACTAGTGAAAGATCAGAAGTTAAGCGTCCTATAGCATCTCGCCTTGAGTCATATAATTCATGTTGGGTTGGGCGTCGGTTGTACGACGTTGAAAAATGCAAGGGGGTGTCATCAGCATAGGAGTGGATAGGGCATTGAGTCAGATTTAGAAGATCATTGATGAATAATAGAAAGAGAGTGGGTGATAGGACAGAACCCTGAGGAACACCACTGTTGATAGTTTTAGGAGAAGAACAGTGACCGTCCACTACAGCAGCAATAGACCGGTCGGAGAGGAAACTGGAGATGAAGGTACAGAGAGAAGGATAGAATCCGTAGGAAGGTAGTTTAGAAATTGAAGATTTATGCCAGACTCTATCGAAGGCTTTCGATATGTCAAGGCCGACAGCAAAGGTTTCACCGAAGTCTCTAAAAGAGGATGACCAAGATTCAGTTAAGAAAGCAAGAAGATCACCAGTAGATCGGCCTTTACGGAAACCATACTGGCAATCAGAGAGAAGGTTGTGAGCTGATAGATGCCTCATTATCTTCGAGTTAAGGACAGACTCAAAAGCTTTAGAAATGCAGGAAATCAAAGCTATAGGGCGGTAGTTAGAAGGATTGGAGCGGTCACCCTTTTTAGGGACAGGTTGAATGTGAGCAAACTTCCAGCAAGAAGGATAGGTAGAAGTAGAGACACAGACGAAAGAGTTTGACCAGGCAGTGAGCGAGTTCGGAAGCACAGTTTTTGAGAACAATAGGAGGGACTCCATCCGGACCGTAAGCCTTCTGAGAATCAAGACCAGAGAGAGCCTGGAAAACGTCATGATAAAGAACTTTAATTTTAGGGATGAAGTAGTCAGAGGGTGGAGGAGTAGGAGAAATATGCCCAGTTTCATCCAAAGTAGAGTTGGTAGCAAAGGTTTGAGCGAAGAGTTCAGCTTTAGAGAAAGAAGAGACAGCTGTGGGGCCATCTGGTTGAAGTAAAGGAGAGAAAGATGAAGAAGTAAAATTGTTAGAGATATTATTGGCTAGATGTCAGAAATCACGAGAAGAGTTAAAGTTGGAAAGACTGACATTTTCTATTAATGAAAGAGTTTTTAGTAAGTTGGAGAATAAATTTGGCATGATTACGGGTAGAAATATATAGGGCATGAGTTTCAGCAGATGGATGGCTACGGTACCGTTTGTGAGCCGCCTCTCTATCATTGACAGCACGAGAACAAGCAGAGTTAAACCAGGGCTTTTTTGCTTTAGTATTAGAGAAAGTATGAGGAATGTATAGCTCCATGCCAGAGACAATCACCTCTGTTATGCGCTCGGCATAAAGAGAAGAATTTCTGAGATGGAAGCAATAATCATCCCAAGGAAAAACAGAATACTGCCTCAGGTCCTCCCACTTAGCAGAGTTGAAATGCCAGAAGCACCTCTGCTTAGGCGGGTCCTGAGGCTGCACTCTCCTGTCTCCTATAGAACCTGCTTCACTCATCCATAAAACCTACCCCATCCTCCCCACAAATCCTCATCAACCTCTCGTTAAGGCCAAGGGCATGTGAGAGCCACCAGCCTCTAACCCCCTGTATAGGGAGCACCCCTGAGACTATACACCTCCTACCACTCTCCCTTATCTCCCTCAGAAGCTCCCTATACCTAAGCACTAGCTCCTCTGACCTTACCCTGCCTACATCGTTCACGCCCACGTGAACCACCATCAACGCCTCTTTCCCTGTCCACAACCTCCTTGTATCTCTCTTCCACGTCCTGTACTCCGGCCCCAGGAAGACAACACGTCATCCCCCTTGCCCTGTTGGCTTCAGAGAAGGTCTCGTCTAAATACCTAATCCTGGAGTCACCCAGAACTAACACTTCCTGCGACCCTTCTAACCCTTCCCTGTCCTTCCTCACCTTCCCACCCTCCTTCCTCTCCTTCCCATCTAACTTCCTCTTCACTATCTTCGCCTTGGGTGTCCTGTTCCCTTCACCTGCTCCTACTTCCATCACCACCTCTTCCTCTTCCTGTGTAGCTAACAAGCCAAACTTGTTGCTACATTCTACCTGACCCAGAGGAGGAAATTCCACCTCACACAAGGGAGGGTTCACGCTCCCCTTCCCTCCCCTACCTACAATCCTCCAACTATTCCCCCCTTGTCTCTGACCTGAGTCACCTGACGCTTGTCTCTGACCTGAGTCTCGTGACCTGACGCTAGCTTCCTACCTTAGCTCTAATAACTGTTGTCTCGTTTGTGCCAACAATACTTTCACCTCCTTAACCTCTTCCTCTAAGGCTATATTTCTAGCTAACACTTCACACAATTTACAATCACTTACCTTACATTTGTCTCTCCATTCCACAAGAACCACACCTCACCACTTCACCCTCCAACACCACTCCACCCTCCATACCTGTAACCTCCTCGCCTATATTGAGTACTACGCACTCAGCCATCTAAGTACTTTTTCACAAAAATGCACACAAAACACAATAAAATACTTATGGTAAAAATATAGCCTGGTATCCCTTCTTCTTCTTGGGAATTTGATGGGGCCGTGCAGGCTGTGGTGCCACAGCCTCTAGTACCCCAAAAGTGCAGGTTGCAGATGAATGAGTGGCTCAGATCCTGTTGAGTTGACCTGTCCTTTGGAGGAAGGTCCTGGTGTGTTTGAGTACTTTGAAGGCCAGGCCAGGATCTTGAGAGCCACCTAAGATGTATGTTATTGTTGGTCTGCGGATGTGGAGAGACGACAGTGAGTGAAGGAGTGCCATGCGGTGGGAGTGGTGACGAGGACAGTGAAGTAGGAGATGTTCTGGGGTGTCTGGTTGTGTAGGGCACCAAGGGCAGTGGGGGTCATCAGTCATGCCCAGCTTGTGTAGGTGGGAGTTTAGGCGGCTGTGTCCAATTCTGAGTCTGGTGACGGCAGTGTCAAGGGCACGGCTGGGAGAGTAGGTCCACCAGTGGTGTCGTGTGTCTTGTCTAATGCGTCCAAGTGAGGTGTACTGTAGGGCGTTAGTCAGGTCTGTGTCCCAGTGTAGTCTACAGGCTGTGTGGAGGTTAGTCAGTGAGTCAGTCTGGTCAGTGGGGAGGTGTATGGGGAAGGGGTGGGAGTGTGCTTCCGCTGCCGCTCTATCGGCCACTGTATTACCCATGATGCCGACGTGTGAGGGGACCCACTGAAGGTGGATGGAGAAGCCAGAAGAGGACAGTTGGAGAAGAAAGTGGTGAATGGTGAAGCAGAGGGAGTGGTGTGTTTTGGGGCGGTGGTGCCGGATGAGTTGGAGGGCTGAGAGGGAGTCTGAGAAGAGAGTGACTGAGCAAGGGGAGGTGAGTGTGGTGGCAAACCTGAGGCCCTCTCTGATGGCAAAGAGTTCTGCTGTCAGAATGGAGGCAGAGGCCGGAAGCCTCCAGGCAGTGGCAGTGTTACATACTGGGACATACATAGCAGCTCCAACAGAGGGAGGTGTTGGGAGGCGGGAGCCGTCAGTGTATATGTGGAGGGAGTTGTGGTAGTGAGTGTGCAGAAGGTTGTTGAAAATTATCCTGCCCTGCACCGGACAGTGTGCCTTTGACCATTGTGTGTCTGTGTGCAGTGTCAAGGATATTAAGGGGGAGAGGGGAAACCAAGGGCCCAAAGGGGAAGTCTTCTCGAGAGTGAGAAAGGAGGGGGGGGTCACCCGGAGGGAGGCAAAGAAGGAGAGGGCTCTTTCTACAAATGGTGTGTGGGCTTGATATGGTAGGGGGCCAAGAAGTGGTGCCCTACTCTGTCGGAGGAGGAGGGAGTGGAGGGCGTGGCAGCTAGGTGAGGATGCAAGTTTGGTGTAGGTGCGGACAAGGAGGGTGGAGCGTCGGTGTGACAGTGAGTATAGGGAGGATTCTGCCTGAAGGGCTGTGACTGGGGAGGACCTGAAAGCTCCCAGGGCTATACGCATGGTTGTGTTTTGAATGACATCCAGTTTATGGAGAAGTGAAGGTGAGGCCGCCCCATAAACCTCACATCCGTAGTCTAAGCGACTCCGGATATAGGCACAATAGAAACGAAGGAGGGTATGCCTGTCCGCACCCCACTTGACCCCTGCCAGGGACTTCATTAAGTTTAGTCTTTTAAGACATGAGGTCACCAGGTAGTGTATGTGACGGCTCCAGGTTAGACGGGGGCCGTCCACTACTATACCTAGAAACTTATGTTGGGTTTTGAAGGGAATGGGTGAACCTTTGATGGTGACCACAGGTATGTTGGGTATTCGCCTTCTGGTGAAGCACAGAAGGCTAGACTTCTGGGCACTCACCGTTAGGCCCCAACGTGATGTCCAAGAGTCTATGGCATCAAGCCCACGTTGAAGGTTAAGTTGAGCCTCCTGGATAGTGGAAGCAGAGGAAAGGAGGGAAATGTCATCAGCATATATGAGTGCATGTGTGCATGGAGAAGAGGGAAAGTCTGAAAGTAAGACATTGAAAAGGAGAGGACTGAGAGGAGAACCCTGTGGGACACCTCTGGTGACTGGGTAAGACCTAGAGTAGGAGTTACCTATCACCAGAGAGAAGGACCTGGAAGACAGGAAGGACTGAACCCAATTGAGTGGGGAACCATTGAGTCCCAGGCGGGAAAGTTTTTCAATAATGGCATTATGTGAAGAGGAGTCAAAAGCTCCTTTGAGATCAAGAAAAGCTACCAGAGTGAATTGCTTGTGGTTAAATCCTTCCTGAATGTGGTGCTCTAGCTGGAGCAGGGCATCCAGGGTGCCCCGGTGAGGACGGAAGCCAAACATGTTAGGGGGAAGAAGGTGTTTGTGTTCCAACCATCATGTTAGTCTGTCATGCACTATGTGTTCTAATACCTTACTGAAGTTAGAGAGTAGACTGATGGACCTGTAGGAGGAAGCCTCCGACGGGTCATTGCCAGGTTTGAGAATAGGAATTGTGATGGCATTACGCCACACAGAAGGGAACGTGCCAGATTGCCAGCTGGCGTTGAACACGTTCAGGAGGAGGAAAATCAGAGGATCTGGGAGGCGGCGAAGAAACTCATTCGGGACATTGTCCGGCCCCGTCGCCTTCCCAGCAGACAGTGCTTGTAAAGCTGATGAAAGCTCCTGGGGAGTTATAGCTGTGCTAATTGTGTGGCCGTGTGAAGAAGGAGGTAACACAGGTGGAGGTATAGGGTCAGGGGAGCCGAGGACAGTGTGTATGTTGGAGGCAAGGCACTCGGCTTTTTGGACGTTGTTGACAAGGAGGACACCGTTACTAGTTAACGGGAAGGTAAGATGGGGCTGAGGGTGAACCATCTTCCTGAAGAAAGACCAAGCCTGGGAGACTGAGGAAGAAAAGGACAGGGAGGCACAAAAGGAGGCCCACGCAGAATGTTTCTCATCAAGAATAACACGCTTGCACTGGGCCTCTAAAAGTCTGAAGCGACTGCGAAGGGGAGGGATGGGATTCTTACGCCACATGTCAAAGGCATGTCGTTTGGCCTGAAGGGCTGCTGCACACCTTCGGGACCACCAGGGGACCCGGAAGGAGCGGGAGGGACGGGAAGTGACGAGGTGAAAGTGGTGGGACCCTACATCCACCAAGGTGTCTGTAAGGTATTGAATTTGACTTTGTGAAGGGAGGATGGTGGGAGGAGTTTTTGAATTAATCTCTTTTTGAAAAGAGCCCCAGTCTCCCTTTTTAAAGGACCAACGAGGTCTGCGTGATGAAAGGGGGGGTGTTGGTATTGAAGGGAAGGAGATTACAACAGGAAGGTGGTCACTCCCCATGTAAGGGCCAGTTGTTATAGTGGTGAGGAGGAGAGGGCCATTCCCCAGGCAAAGGTCCAAGGTAGAGGGGTTCCCTGAAACTGGATTGGTCCTGGTAGGGAGGCCAGGTGGAGTAAGGAGAGAGAAAGTTGCACTGTCTGCCAGGAAGGTCGAGAGGGACAGACCCGAACGGTTTCTTCGGCTCCTGGGGAGGGCTGGTTCCCAGAAGTCGTGATGGGCGTTAAAATCACCCATTATTAAGGCTGGGGAGGAAAGCTGTGAAAACAAATGCTGGAACTCCTGAAGGGAGATATCCAAGCATGGGTTGTAAATTAAAAGGATCTGAAGGGGCCCTGAGTTAAAGGTAAAAGTCACCCCCAGGTACTCTAGTCTGCCCCCGGGGTAGGGAGTGATAGTGAGGAGGCTAGAAGAGAGGGATTGGTGGACAAGCAGTAGCAGGCCGCCTCCTGCTCCGCCTGCCCCCCTGTCCACTCTGTAAGAAGAATAGTTGGGGAAGGAAGGGGAGAATGCGTCAGTGAGCCACGTCTCACAGACACCAACAACAAGAGGTGAATAGGAAGACAGCGTGGTTTTAAAGACTGGAAGTTTCCAGTACAGGGACCGGGCATTCCAGAGTATGAAGTGAGAGGGGAGAACAGAATTCACTGCGTGAGTGATGTGAAGAATGAGAATAGTCTTGGCAAGCACTGGAGGAGGCTTTCTTGAAGGCTGTAACCTGTTAGGAGAAGATTGATAAATTTAAGTGCAAGTGGTGCTAATCCCATAATGAAGGCAGATAAGGAGAGACCCGAAGCATGCTGGGCCTGTGAAGGTGCCGTAGGAGGTTCAAGGCATGCACTGCCCTGTGAGGGCAGGGGCTGCTGGGCTGCTGGCTGTGTGGCATGGGGCTGAAGTTCAGGCTGGGGAGGTGTGGGTTGAGGTGGGGGAGGAATGGGTTGAAGTAGGCGAGGAGCAGTATGAGGTGGGATAGGAGTGGGTTGGGGTAGAGGGTGAGGTGGTAGGGGTGTGGGGAGAAGGAATACCTCCTGTAAACGGGTATCCCTCCTAGGAGAGCTGGGGCAAGAGGGGGGTTTTGGCCGACGCCTGGGAGAGCGACGGCCCCTCTGGGATTTGGGTGTTTGAGGTATGCATAGATTAGTGGATGGGCGTTGAGGGGTGGAGCAGTCCTGGGCAGCCAAAGGAATTACTGTGACCTTAGGGCTAAGTGGCTTGGGAGGGGCTGGTTGTGGGGCAGGTGCAGGTGGGGGTGCCTGAGGAGGTGTTGTATTCTCCTCTGGTGAGGAAGTTGGTCTGAAGGACCCTGGGCGGATGCCCCTCAGCTTACGCTTAACCTCAGGCTCATGTTGGAGCTGCTGTAGTTGCAGTGCCTGAAGGTATGCCGGGCACTGCCTGTAGGTGGGGCGGTGGTTGCCATCACAGAAAAAGCATGTTTCGGGCCGGGTACAAACCTCGGCATCATGGTAACCACTGCACCTCCCACAGCGGTTTTTGCCGTTGCAGGAGGCGTTGCCATGGCCAAACAGAAGGCAGCGGGTGCACCTGAGGACAGGGAGGGTGTGGGGCCTAACACGGTACACTGCAGAGTTTAGGGCAATCCTATCAGGGAGGGCCCCTCTAAACTTAATACGAATGGCCATATTGGCCATCGTCTGCCCTTCCCTGACAAAAGCTGGGAGTCTAAAAACGTCTATGATTTGAGTTGGGGCATCGTCTAGTATGGTAAGGTTGGTGAGTATGTCCTGTGTGGCCATTTCGGGGGATACTGGGTATATCCTCCCAAACATGTAAGTGGGGTCATCGTCTGTCACAACCCAGCATTTAACAGACCACTCCCCCAGCGTGGTGACCGACTCAGGAGGTTGAGAGAGGTTTTCGAGGTTGGCTACCTCGAATTTTATGCCCCTTCCGCCACCAGTGATGGTTAGGGTCTTCTCAACATATTTTTTGCCAAATATGGAAGAGTAGATAGCCGTGGCCACTTTACCAGGGTACTTTACCATTAAACTCCTTGGTGGTAGGTGTTGGCTGGTTGTCGTCCCTCACAAACACTTTCAAATTCCTTATTTAAGAGTTCACAGGTCTCAGACAGGGAGGCAGTGAGTGTGCCGTCCTCTCCTCTCAGTACCATCACCTCCTCCTTTATAATAGTCTTGCTCCTTATTTAAGAGTTCACAGGTCTCAGACAGGGAGGCAGTGAGTGTGCCGTCCTCTCCTCTCAGTACCATCACCTCCTCCTTTATAATAGTCTTGCTCCTTATTTAAGAGTTCACAGGTCTCAGACAGGGAGGCAGTGAGTGCGCCGTCCTCTCCTCTCAGTGCCATTACCTCTTCCTTTATAGTAGTCTTGCTCCTGCTCTAGGGTTCAGCTTGGACTCTCTGGCAAGACTAAGTTCAAAGGAGTGTTTTACCTTACGGACAGCATTGGTGACTCTGTTCCTTATTGTGCAGTATGCCGTATAGCTGCCTCTTGACCTTCTTCTTCTTTTTTACTGATCATATTTAAGACACTCGTTGTCATCCACTTGGGTTTATGTCGTTGGTTTGCACTACACTGTTGTAGTGCTTTAGGAAAGTTGACCAAGCTTCTTCCACTGATTTCTGTGATAACTTCTCTTCCCACTGGACGGAGTTAAACAAATGAGATGCTATTTCATAGTCCCCTTTGTGGTAGTTCCTTTTTGAAATGTGGGTATCACTAGCTCCTCTGTCCATTTGAAAAACTAAGGTACTATGGTCACTTCGCCCGATAGGAGATTTGTACTGAATATCTACTATATCTAAAAAAATCTTTGGTGAGTATAAGATCAAGTATTGAGAGCTCATCCCTCCCTCGAGCTCTTGTGAAGTCCTTGACGTGTTGGTGAAGAAATGCTTCTTGACAGGATTCTAAAAATTTTGCAGGTTGGTTTATTATACTGCCTTCGACAACATTGGATTCCCAATCAATTTCTCTAAAATTGAAGTCGCCACATATGAGTACTTGTCCTCTATGTGAATTGCTTATTTTCAGAATAGATTGTCTCACTATTTCATTGTAATCAATAGGTGAGTTTGGGGGGCGGTACGTGCATCCTACTAAAAGTTTTTTCATCAAACCTTATTTGGCAGGCAACAGTCTCAATGTTATTCCAGGTGCCATCTTGCCACTCCTGCACTACCAAGTCCTTGCGTACAAGTATCATAACCCCTCCACTCCCTCTGCCCAGTCTCTCTCTTATGAAAACATTGTATGTATCAGTCAAGGAATTGCGAACTTACATCTATATATGTCGGATAGCTTAGTTTCTGTAAGAAATATGACGTGTGGATTTTCCTTCTTTACAACTACATTAAATAGATTGTCTTTGCTTGAATTTAGTCCATCTATATTTGTATAGATACACTTAATCGTATCAGCATCCCCACTATGTACACTATTTACACCGTTTTGAGGCTTTAATTTTCGTTTCCCCCGGAGGGATTTGCACTGTGCATAAGCTTCAGTTTTTCGTTTGTAATCTTCCACCTCCTGTCTTGGGTCTCTTTCTCCAGAAGTTCCTTGTTTTTTGCATCCCGTTCTTCTGCCAGCCTTGCATGGGCTTGCCTCTCTTTGAAGGTACGATCAGGCATTAACCTAACATTCTTCCCGTAGGTGCATGCATGTTTCTCAATTTCCCTCCCTGATTCAACACATTCTATTTGGAATACTATTCAGGCTCCTCGCAGGCCACCACCACCACCACCCAAGCCAGCAACATCCACATCATCACCTGCTAGAATAGTCCAGCCAGGGATCTCGTTCGCCTCAATTACCACAGAGAACAGGTACAACACCTTAATGACTCCAGGAAGAGGAAAACTCCATACAAGACGTATCCATTGCCCCAACCTCTCCACCAGCACGCAAACTGAACTACTCACGAAAGCCTCCTCGTAGGCAGTCGGGATACCTGCCACCCTCGACAACCCCAACCCTTCCTGACCTAGACAATGAGATACACCAGTCTGTTACCACAGCAGCAGGACAACAAAGCTAGACAAGGACGGAAAACACACCGCACCTCACGCCATAACACCTCCTTACAACCACAACACCTTCAAGACTCACCTTACCCACCAGAAAACCCCCTCCTCATCCCCCATAGAAAACTTTCTCTCCAGCCTTCTCAGCCTTTTATGGAAAGGCTACCACCTTTACCAGAATGGTACTTAAGTACCTAACATTTTAACATCATTGTGACCCGCTCTCTCCATTCTCATGTCAACCCTCTTTTCTCAGGAAAACCCAAGAAATCCAGTCTTACCTGCGAGACACAACTCCCTCAGTGGTCGGGGTGTGTGAGACTTGGCTCACCCCCCCCCTCACACTCAACCTATCTGGATACTCCATCTACAGGCAGGACTGTCCCCAGGGACGCGGTGGTGTTCTTCTCGCCCTTCGTGACGAGACAGTCCACTCGCGCTTCACACTTCCACCGTGGCAGGATGGACACCTGGAAATAGTCACTGTCCGGGTAGGCTTACAAAGCGGCTGGCTTACAATGGCAGTGTGCTACAACCCAGGTGGGAAAGCAACCTACCAGGAACTTGAGCCCTATTTTTCCTCCCTTCCACCTCCAGTGCTCATCATGGGGGACTCAGGTCAGGTCAGGTATCGTTCGGGAAGCTTGGCCTTTGTGTCGGCGCTTCCCTGATGATCTTCACTGGTTAGTTGTCTGTTGCTCAGTTTTTCAGTTTGTCGTGTTAAGAGTTTTTCTTTTCTTTTCCCACTTTTTCTACATTTCATATAACACTGATTTTGTTTTTTCTATCAGTTCTTCTTTAAACAATAAATCTTCAATTACGTCCTCTTCTTCCTCTGTGTTAAGTCTCTCAGTTTTCAATATTTTCTTTCTCATTCACATAAGCTGGGCACTGTAACAAAAAGTGATTAAAATTTTCTAGGTTACTGTTGCACATGATGCACTTTGTGTCACCATTCGTGTGCCTATTCCTGTCACTTAACTTAAAGTTGTTGGTCCTTGCCTTATATAATATAATTGATGATGGCTTTTTATCATAAAACTTTTCTTCCCTTATCTCTTTCTTAAATTTATTGTATATTTTTAAACTAGACCTTTCTGCCACTTCTTTTTTCCCAGTTTTCTGTATCCCATTCTTTTATTTTTCCTTTTAACTTTTGTACCTTCATTTCCTTTAAATCTGAATATTTTACTTTAATAATTTTCATAAATTCTTTAGTTGTTTGGATCCAGTAATCTTTGGGTGTGTTTAATTTTTCTTCTATTATTCTTTTTAGCAGATCATTCCCCTCATTCTCTTCTATGTATTTAAGATATTTGAACTGGTTACCCCTGATTCTTGTCTCCATGGTACTTGAGCCAATTTCTCCCCTCAGGGTTAGTGTTTGTGCATAACCAGGTGCTCCCAAAATAGCTCTGTATACTGCATTTTCTATGGGACTTTAATGCTCACCACCAAAGCTGGGACCCTAACCTACCCCCTCACCACAGAAATTCTCTTGGTACTAGTCTGTTTCAAATCCTCTTGGACTCTCCCCATCTGTTCCTACTCAGCCTACCAGGACTATTCACCAGATTCCACCCCTACACTGGTGCATCCTCAGTCACACTCTCCACCACACAGGGAAGCCATGGTGGAATGAGGACTGTGCCCAGGCAGTACTGGCCCGCCGTAGAGCCTGGAACAAGTGGCGCAGGACTCCAACGACACAGGCAGGCAAAGATTACCGTCGACTGGATGCTATTTGTGCAAAGACCATCTTGCAAGCTAAGAGGAAAGCATGGGCTTCCCACTGCTCATCTTTTCCTTTTTTCCGACCTAATTTCAACAGACCCACCAATTCCCTGCTTTTTGTCCTATATATTTGAGAAAATCCTTTAAGGTCAGTTTTAACCTCGTTACCTTAATGTCATATTGTTTCTTTGCTGTATGTGTTAACTTCTTAACTGACCTAGATAATTCGATATACTGTTCCCTATAGTTATCCTGTCCTGCATTAACCTTTTTATATATGTTTCTTTTTAGTCCTATTATATACTTAAATTTGTTAGTCATCCATTTTGGATCGTTCCTACGTGATCTTATCGCCCTATATGGAAAATTAGGTTCTGACCTGCAATCAAATTATCAAGGAAAAATGTATAAGCCTCCTCAGCCTTGAGCTCACTGATTCTCCCCTCCTGATCTGATCTCCCTTCACCCACTTTCTCCCCGTTTGAACCCGACCTGGGTAAAGAGAGGGAGGTGTATGAACTAAGTATATTTTATACAAACAGTAGAAGTGTAATAAATAAGATAGACACACTTAGAGGTACCGCATGTGTTGAAGAGTTAGATATTATAGGTATTACAGAAACCTGGTTAGATATTGCAGGCAAACATTTCTTACCTGAAGTAGGAATAGATGGGTACACTTTTTTCCACATGGATAGAGTAGGTAGGAGAGGGGGAGGTGTAGCACTGTACGTTAGAAACACATTAAATAGCTATGTCAATACCACTATAAAAACAGATAGGAATACGGAATCATTATGGATTGACATTATTATAGGAGGGAAAAAGTTAGTTGTAGGCATTATATATAGGCCTCCGAATTTAGACAAAGCAGCTAGTACACCCCTGATGCAAGAGCTTGCAAGGGCATCTAGGTATAATAATGTGTGCATTATGGGGGACTTTAATTATAGAAGAATAGACTGGGATAGTATGACAGGAGACGGGTGCTCGGAGGAATTCTTAAATGTCGTCCAGGATGGTTTTTTCACACAACTTGTAAGAGAACCAACACGACAGGGAAATATTTTAGATCTGGTCTTATCGAATAATGAAACTTTGGTCAGTCAGGTTGAGATATGAGCGAGATTTAATGTTAGTGACCACCATGAAATTAGATTCAAGATTAATGCAAAAAGGGAGGTAGAACAGAACACTGCTTTAGTACCAGATTTAAAAAAAGGAAATTACCAGGGCCTCAAACATCACTTCCAGGGTATAAATTGGGAGGGAATAGGAGTAAGCAGAGAGGAGGATCAAAATATTGAGGTAGAATTGCATTATAATAGCACAGTTAGGGAAATTCATACAGGGCAGGAACAGTATATACCTAAGAAGAGGATTAGGTCAAATAAAAATGATCCAAAATGGATGAATAGCAACATTATAAGGGAAATTGGATTAAAAAGGGGACTCTATAGGAGAATTAAAAGAGGTGAAGTACAGGTAGTAGGACAGTATAATGACCTAGCTAGGAAAGTTAAAAAGGATATTAGGACTGCAAAGAGGAATTATGAGGTTAGGATAGCTAGAGACGCCCAGAAGGATCCAAAGGGATTCTATCAGTTGTACAAGGCTAAAACAAAGGAAAGAATAGAATCTCTTAAAGGAATGGATGGCAGCTTGATAGAAAATGGTGAGGCATAGACTACACCATACTTGACTGGACACTCGCGACAATCACTGACAGACGATATTACATTTCGGTCCTATAGATTCCGCTGCTATGAGTGATGACAGATAATACTTCATATTATCAGTTCATATTCTACTTAGGACATTGTATTTCATGTCTTTAACATCAGTAATGATTGCTGAACCATGGCTGAACATAAACAATTATTTTACAACTTTTGCAAATAGGAAATTAACATAAAGATTACAAGTTTGAGTGAAAAATCGTGTGGGAGTTGTGTATAAAGCATATTGTTTATAGCAAAAAAATCTGGCAAATTCGGAATAATTTCTGAAATAAAACATCACATATTGTGAAATAACTATTCCTGAATATGATTTGATTGTGATCAAATGTCATATTATCGTTATATCGGCTTGGGAATGAATTTGTCATAACAATTCGTGGCGCGAAAGGCAAAAGGCGAAAGAGGTCACAAGAAGAAGAAGAAGAAGACCAAAACAATCCTTTACAAAGGTCAACAACATAAATAGTTCAATTCATTGGTCCCATGACGCTATTATAAGTCTCACGGAAAATGTTCATGAGCAGAAGAAGAAGAAGAGAAGTGCTTCCTCCATAACGGCTTGTGTTGTTGTTATGATCAGCTGATTCCACAAGATTAGTTCTTCTACGTGTGTGACCAGACTGGTAGTCGTATCGCTGTAAATCCAGAAAAAACGGAAGCCAGGCTAGCGTTAGCAAAACCTAGTGTGACCGTAGCTTCATCAGCTTCTATTGTATACTCTGAATCATGCTTGAAATAAGATTTGAAACTATTTCCAAATATTTTGTTTGTTTTCTACGTTTTCACTGAGCATGGCAGGATAAAAGGAAAAGTACGTACGCCGGGAAAGTGATGTATGGTGATAAGATCATTGGAAAGAACATTGCTAGATAGAAGAGGTGGAGGAGGCAATGAAACCAACAAGCTGACTAGAGACCATCACCAATAAGGAATTACAATGGAGTTATTTTACACAGTCTCTGAGAAACGCTCTCTCGATGACACTCAGCAAACATCGTAAGTTGATTAGGAATGTTAAATTTTTTCTTCTTGATGTTATTTATGGGTATATGAAAGTATGAGTGAAGTATGAGTATGATTGAATTGATTACGAGTGACTTAGGGTGTTGTGTTCAAGTTTTGGTTATATTTTACAATTACTCTCAACACTAAGGTGTTGTGTATCCTGCCATGCTCAGTGAAAACGTAGAAAACAAACAGAATATTTGCAAATAGTTTCAAATCTTATTTCAAGCATGCATGTATATTAGTATGGACTACATTGGCTATGTATATATGCGTTTTCAGTTTAAAATTTCAATATTCCTGGAAATTATTGCAAATATGGTGTTTTTATTGGTGTCTTAGGATTTAATAATTGTCGCCCACCGATGACGTATGTTGACTAATTTGTTTTTGTTGCTCTTAAACATATACTTCACATCACTCTGAGTTGTTTGCTTTTTGTTTGAGGTTTCTATGATGATTTTAAGTATTTTATTCAAATAAAACAAACAAAAAATCGCCTCAGGACACATTTACGAAAGACCCGATTTCGAGTGCACAGTCACGTATGGTGTATTCTATGGCATATTAATATAAACTACATGGGCTATGCATGTAAGTGTTTTCAGATTGAAATTCCAATATTCCTGGAAATTATTGCAAATTTGGTGTTTTTTATTGGTGTCAGGATTTAATAATTGTCGCCCACCGATGACGAATGTTGACTAATTTGTTTTTGTTGCTCATAAACATATTCATCACATCACTCTGAGATGTTTGCTTTTTGTTTGAGGTTTCTATGATGATTTTAAGTATTTTATTTAAATGAAACAAACAAAAAATCGCCTCAGGACACATTTGCGAAAGACCCGATTTCGAGTGCACAGTCACGTATGGTGTATTCTATGGTATTGCATATTATTATAGACTACATGGGCTATGCATGTAAGTGTTTTCAGATTGAAATTCCAATATTCCTGGAAATTATTGCAAATTTTTTTTTTCTTAGTTTCTTAGGATTTAATAATTGTCGCCCACTGATGACGTACGTTGACTAATTTGTTTTTGTTGCTCATAAACATATTCTCTACATCACTCTGAAGTGTTTGCTTTTTATTTGAGGTTCCTATCTTATTTCTAAGTATTTTATTTGATTTTTCTAAAAATCTGCTGTAGGACCGGTTTGCAAAAGGTCAGATTTCGAGTGTCCAGTCAAGTATAGTGTAATCTATGGGTGAGGTAATTAGTAAGGAATTAAATAAATACTTCTTGTCCGTATTTTCTCAGGAAGAGTCGGGTAGGGAACTGGAGCCAGTACAGATCTTTAGGGGACAAGAGGATGATAAATTAAGCGAAATAGCCATAAATAGGGAAGTAGTTAGCAAGGAAATAGATAGATTTAAAAAGACTAAATCTCCAGGGCCGGACGACATTTTTTCCGAGGATTCTTAGGGAATGTAGAGAAGAACTCGTTGAACCCATTGCGACGATTTTTAGAGAATCATTAGACACAGGAGTAGTTCCTAGGCTATGGAGGCAGGCAAATGTAGTTCCTATATTCAAGAAAGGAGATAAGGCAGAAAGTAGTAACTACCGCCCAATTAGCCTATTCGCAGCTAGGGTCGTAGACACCTATCAGCGCTAGAATTTTTTATTTTCTCCGATTTTCCGGGGCAAAGGGGTGTCTTAGTTAATTTAGAAACCGATGTGCAGAAAAAATACGACATGAATTGCTGCACATGTGTATTTAAAATTAAAAACATAACCTTAATGTTATTATTCTTACTGGTGCATGATAAGGCTTTGTTGATTTTACTATAAGATAAAGCTACAATTAGTTTTTTTTTTCCAGTAAGTATGAGCAGTAAAAATAAAAGGATGTTGATTTCGGTTTATACATTTTATCTGAGTATGTTAAAAAAATATTGGAAATCACTGGCACATCTTATATACGAAAATAATCAGTGAAATAAAAAAAACAGCACCGCTGGCAGACGTACGACGTAGTAAAGTAAGCGCCGTTAGGAAGACTGCTATTTATCACTATGGGGGCATTTTACTTCTAATAAACCCTTGCGACAGCATTTGCAGCTGACAATGCCATCAGGAGTTGCTCTGAGTAGCCTGTTGTTGTTGCTGTTCTTTGCCGCCAGTAACCGAGGATATAGTTATCGTACTGGAAAAAATTAAGTCTGCGACACAAAATTATCTTTTCTATACATTACATGGATTTGCCTATTGTTTGGTACATTCAAATGAAAGTACATATCGGTATACATCCATTGAGGTCAGTAGAAAATGACAAATTGCTTGCCTTGATACAAATATAAGCTGTTTTAAGAATATCATCTGAAATTATGAATAGAGGCTCAAACGATATCATATGCCGTCAGACATCATGAAATTAATTGACTTAAATTTCAGACGCATTAATGTGCACCTGCACATTAATAATCCTGTGTAAGCTTCTAAAACTTGCCCCAAAGAGTATCTATTTTCCGGCAAAAATTACAAAATCTGACGCTGTCTGTTATCAAGAAGCTGACTGCGAACAGGCTAATTACATTAGTTTAACATCAGTGGTAGGCAAGATGTTAGAAGCTATCATAGCAAGGGCAATTAGAAAACATTTAGATGAACACAAACTAATTAGACATAGTCAACATGATTTTAGCAAGGGGTATGGCGTACTAGTAGGGAACAGAGGGTACAGATCAATGGGAAGAAATCAGAATGGGGTAATGTCACTAGTGGGGTACCACGGGGATCAGTATTAGGACCGTTGTCATTCATAATTTATATAAATGACTTAGAGACAGGAGTAAACAGTGATATCAGTAAATTTGCCGATGACACAAAGATAGGAAGACCGGTAAAGAATTCAGATGATGCTAGGATGCTGCAGGATGACTTAAATAGGCTGTACGAGTGATCAGAAAAATGGCAGATGCAGTTTAATGTTAACAAGTGTAGAATTATGAGCGTAGGTAAAGGTAATAGGTCTGTAGACTACACATTAAACGACATTACCCTAGGAAGGTCATATAGTGTGAGGGACTTAGGAGTTCAAATAAGCAGTGACTTGCGCCCCAGGGTGTATTATAGCTAGAAATAGGGCCAACAAGATACTGGGATTTATTAGTAGGTGTGTGACAAATAGGAGTTCTGAGGTCATTCTGAGGTTGTATTTAGCGTTAGTCAGACCCCACCTAGATTATGCAGCTCAATTTTGGTCCCCTTATTATAGGAAGGATATAGGCTCCTTGGAGGCAGTTCAGAGAAGAATGACCAAGATGATTCAGGGGCTGAGAAATTTACCCTACAAAGATAAGTTAAAACGTCTTAGCCTCCACTCCCTAGAGAGAAGGAGGGCAAGAGGGGATATGATTGAGGTTTTCAAATGGGTAAAAAGAAATAATAAGGGAAACATTGATCAGGTTTTAGAATTTAGTAGCCAGGATAGGACACCTGGAAATGGGTACAAGCTAGAAAAACTTAGATTCAGGACAGACATAAGTAGATATTGATTCACTAACCAAGTTGTGAACGATTGGAATAGGCTGGATAGACACATAGTAAGTGCTGAGTCAATAGGTAGCTTCAAAAGACGGTTGGATGAGAGTATGGATAGGGATGATAGGTGGGATGGCTAAATATTGAATTATTCCAAGGGTGGGGGACAAGGAGCTGCCTCGTGTAGGTAATTAACTGGCCTCTTGCAGTCTCCTCATTTCTTATGTTCTTACCTTCCCCCTCAATCGGACTCCAGCTAATCCCCTCCAGGTGTCTTCTTAATCCCTCATAATTAGCTTTTCTAAAGTCAGGTACCCTATGCTTATTGACACTTCGAACGTCTTTTTCCTCTTTTAGGATAAACTTAATTTCATAATGATCGCTGTTACCTAACTGTCCCCCAACATCTGATTTCTTAACTAAATCATCTCGGTTGGTTAGTATTAAATCTAGAATACTATCACCTCTAATAGGTTATCTGATTATCTGGTTTAAAAAGTTATCCTGAACTAACTTTAACAAATCCTCAGCATCATTATCACCTACCGTTAGTTCCCAGTCAATGTTGTTTAAATTAAAATCACCCAATTCACATAACTGCTCATACTTACATGCCCTATTTATCTCCTGCCATATATGAATAGAATCTCCTCTACTCAAGTTTGAAGGCCTATACACTACACCCAAAACAGTTTTTCTGGCTGCTTCCCTAACTTCCACCCATATGGATTCTACCCTGTCATCTATTTTAATCACATTATTTACACTACATTGCAATGTGCCCCTAACATAAAGTGCAACTCCTCCTTTCCTTCCTTTTCTGTCCTTGTGAAAAAACTTGTCCCCCTCTATTTCTACTTCTGAACCAAATATCTTCCCTGACATATCCAACCATGTTTCTGTTAAAGCAATAATATCGAAATTTTCTACACTAGTCAACCCTCTAAGGAAGTCTATTTTGTTTACAATGCTCCTGCAGTTTGTATAGTAAACTTTCAAGCCACTATTCCTCTTCTTAACATTGCCATTTCTCATGTCTCCGGTTGTCTTCCTCCTACCGTCTATTTGAAAAAAGCCTGCAGGGCACTCAATTACATCTACACCCTCCCTAAAAAAACGTGACTCCCTAGTTCCCTCTGGAGACTTCAGGCCAGAGCCCCTGTTGTTCCTCCTGAGAGATGGACACCATCCCTAGTGTACAGGTAATCCTTGCCAAAGAAATAGGTCCAGTTGTCCACGTACAACCACCCATTTCTCCTGCAATGATCAGCCAGGCGGTTGTTCAGGGCACACGCCTCAAACCACCACCTCTGTCCCAAGCGACGGGGCAGTATACCACACAGGACAGGGCTCCCTCCCAGGCCTCTAACCCTTCCCAGAGCCTCTTTATATCTCCTGAACAGCTCCTCAGACCTAATCCTACCTAAATCATTCCCCCCCGCGTTGATAATTACTGTTGGAGCTTCACCTTCCCTGGCCAAAACATCCTCCAGCCTATCAGACACCTCTCCTATTCCTGCCCTAGGAAGACACACACACACATCCTCCTCTCACTGTCCTTGGCACAAAACAACCTGCCTAGGCCCCTCACCTGACTGTCCCCAACATCAACAGTTTTACCATAAACCAGAACACCATCTAAAAAAAAAAGACCGAATATCCACTCATCTCCAATAAAAGATCGCACGACTGACAGAGAGTTTTTTTTACCCAAACACGTGCTTAGTGACTGGCTGGCATTAATGGTACGAGTTTTAAGGCAAATGGCATAGCTAATGACCTACTTGAGATTTATCCCTGTTTGAAGAGCGGAAACAGCTTTTTAATTTAAATAGAACCATGCGCTGTGATAGAGCAAATGTTGGTACGTTGGTGGTTAAGGAACCACCAGGGTGTTCAAACTAACCCCCCGTTGTGGGTATTGTGACACAATTTGGACAAGGTGATTCTGTGGAATACAATCACGTGGCAAAATATTTTGTAGACAATAGTAGAGACGTACATTATGTCAACGGGCTTATGTCCGACACAAGGGAAAATAGATGTGAAAATCTTAAAAAGTATTTGCAACAACTGGCTGATTATGTCATGCAGAATAAGAACAGTAGCACAGTTGTAGAACATAAGAACATAAGAAATGAGGAGACTGCAAGAGGCCAGTTAATGACCTACACGAGGCAGTTCCTTGTCCCCCACCCTTGGAATAATCCAATATTTAGCCATCCCACCTGTCATCCCTATCCATACTCTCATCCAACCGTCTTTTAAAGCTACCTATTGACTCAGCACTTACTACGTGTCTATCCAGCCTATTCCAATCGTTCACGACTCTGTTTGTGAACCAATATCTACCTATGTCTGTCCTGAATCTAAGTTTTTCTAGCTTGTACCCATTTCCACGTGTCCTATCCTGGCTACTAAATTCTAAAACCTGATCAATGTTTCCCTTATTAATTCCTTTTACCCATTTGAAAACCTCAATCATATCCCCTCTTGCCCTCCTTCTCTCTAGGGAGTGGAGATTAAGACGTTTTAACCTATCTTTGTAGGGTAAATTTCTCGGCCTCTGAATCATCTTGGTCATTCTTCTCTGATCAGAGGATCTGGGAGACGGCGAAGAAACTCATTCGGGACATTGTCCGTCCCCGTCGCCTTCCCAACAGACAGTGTTTGTAAAGCTGATGAAAGTTCCTGGAGAGTTATAGCTGTGCTAATTGTGTGGCCGTGTGAAGAAGGAGGTAACATAGGGGGAGGTATAGGGTCAGGAGAGCCGAGGACAGTATGTATGTTGGAGGCAAGGCACTCGGCTTTTTGGACATTATTGACAAGGAGGACACCGTTACTGGTTAACGGGAAGGTGAAAGGGGGCTGAGGGTGAACCATCTTCCTGAAGAAAGACCAAGCCGCCTGGGAGACTGAGGAAGAAAAGGACAGGGAGGCACAACGGGAGACCCACGCAGAATGTTTCTCATCAAGAATAACACGCATGCACTAGGCCTCTAAATATCTGAAGCAACTGCGAAGTGGAGGGATGGGATTCTTACACCACATGTTAAAGACATGTTGTTTGACCTGAAGGGCTGCCGCACACCTTCGGGACCACTAGGGGACCCAGAAAGAGCAGGAGAGACGGAAATTGATGAGGTGAAAGTGATGGGACCCTACATCCACCAAGGTGTCCGTAAGGTATTGAATTTGGTTTTGTGAAGGGAGGATAGTGGGAGGAGTTATCAAAAGAGCCCCAGTCTCCCCTTTTAAAGGAGGTCTGCGTGATGAGAGGGGGTGTGTTGGTATTGAAGGGAAGGAGATTACAACAGGAAGGTGGTCATTCCCCATGTAAGGGCCAGTTGTTATAGTGGCAAAGGTCCAAGGTAGAAGGGTTCTCTGAAACTGGATCAGTCCTGGTAGGGAGGCCAGGTGGAGTAAGGAGAGAGAAAGTTGCACTGTTTGCCAGGAAGGTCAGGAGGGACAGACCCGAACGGTTTCTTCAGCTCCTGGGGAGGGTTGGTTCCTAGAAGTTGTGATGGGTGTTAAAATCACCCATTATTAAAGCTGGGGAGGAAAGCTGTGAAAACAAATGCTGGAACTCCTGAAGGGAGATATCCAAGCATGGGTTGTAAATCAAGAGGATCTGAAGAGGCCCTGAGTTGAAGGTGATAGTCATCCCAAGGTACTCTAGTCTGCCTCCGGAGAAAGGATTGGTAGTGAGAAGGCTAGAAGAGAGGGATTGGTGGACAAGCAGTAGCAGGCCGCCTCCTGCTACGCCTGTACCCCTGTCCACTCTGTAAGAAGAATAGTTGGGGAAGGAAGGGGAAAATGCGTCAGTGAGCCACGTCTCACAGACACCAACAACAAGAGGTGAATAGGAAGACAGCGTGGTTTTAAAGACTGGAAATTTCCAGTACAGGCTACTGACTGCTTGTTTCACCTTTGATGTACCGCTGCTCCGTTTTTCTTCTTTGGACTGTTGGTTGGTGTCATCTGATCTCTTCTTTTCCAAATCTTGTGTCTTCTCACTCCCTATTTCTCTGTCTTTTTCTACTTTATCAGCATAAGTGTGGTCAGACAGTGTTACTTTTTCTGCCTCCTTCATTTTTTCTGTAACATCAAGATTCAAGGTCAAGATCAAGATCAAGTTAATTCGCGGGTATAGTCAAGCAGAAAACACAGTCAGGTCAACAGTGACTCCCGAGTGAGGTCAAAGAGCTTCCAAGACCACGTGTTGCACAGTGCACAGTGCTTTCTCTATACGCGATTGTGTATCAAGGTGAGCATCTTTCTGTTGTTGCTGCTTCAACGTGTTAGAGGAAACGTACTGGAGGCCTTCCAGGGTTTCGTATATGGGACGTCGTTAGTTCAGTGTTACCTTGACCCACGCGTGAAATGGTCTTCCCTGCCCAGTAATTAATGCCGGGAACAGGTCGCGGTAAATCATTTAACTACTGCTCGTCCCCGATCTTCTTCCTATAGCTAACACACTTGGGGACCACTTGGAAGAGCGAGATTTTAGGGTGGGGGAAGGAGTTATAGGTGATTTATGGTATTCCAGAAAAAATCGGTAAATATTTGTAAGACGACCCATTCGATATCTCCTTGCCTTTATAATGTACTGCAAATTCAGCCTCAGATAGTTGTCTATGTCTGGACTTTATTGTGTTATCCTTTGAATCATATCTTCCAAGTAAAACAATCAAGGCACAGCTTACAGGTACGGCTGCCATACCTGTAAGTGCTCGCGGCAAAGATTTGGAAAATGATCCAGTCGGTGTTTTGGACAAAGCAATTTTTTCTGATAGATTTTGATGTGTTTTGAATTAATCTGATGTGTGTTTGTTATGCCATGCAGCTTTTTTTTTCTATTCCTAAGGCAAAATTTGCCACAAAAATATCAGATTAATTCAAAACCATCAAAATCAATAAGAGAAGAATTGCTTTATGTAATCCTAAGCAAACCTAATTAAACCTAACCCAACCTAAGCAAACCTAATTAAACCTAACCTAACCTAAGCAAACTTGATTAAACCTAACCTATCCTATTGGGTTGTCACGATTCTTTTTTACCTAGTTTAGGTTTGGTTTGGTTAGGTTTGCTTAGCTTAGGTTAGGTTAGGCTTAATTGGTGTGCTTGGGTTAGGTTTAATTAGGTTAGGTTAGGTTTGATTAGGTTTGCTTAGGATTACTTAAAGCCATTTTTCTCATTCTGATTTTGATGGTTTTGAATTAATCAGATTATTTTATGGCAATTACCTAAACTAGGTAAAGATTCGTGACGACCCAACAGGTAACGTTTGGTTTAATTAGGTTTGCTTAGGTTAGGATAGATTAGGTTTTATTAAGTTTGCTTAGGTTAGGTTAGGTTTAATTACTTACGATTATTTAAAGCAATTTCTCCTATTGATTTTGATGGTTTTGAATTAATCTGACTCTTGTGGGAATTTTTACCTAAAGAAAAAAAAAAGTTGCATGGCATAATAAACAAACATCAGATTAATTCAAAACACATCAAAATCTATCAGAAAAAATAGCTTTGTCCAAAAAACAGACTGGGTCGTCTTCCAAATCTTTACCGTGCTCGCTTATATATACGGCACGTGCCTAACTTTTGGGTAATAAAATGTAAAAAGCGTATAAAACCGGATCTAACCGAACCAAACCGTACCTAACGTAACCTAATCTAACAATAACTTAACGAATGCTGTATACTCATAGTGCTCACTTATAGATATGGCACGTGCCTAACTTTTGGGTGAAATGCTTATGTAACCGAACCAAACTGTATCTAACCTAACCAAACCTAATCAACCTAACATAACTTGAAATATGCTTTATTAGGTAAATAATAAAGCATAGGCTGTAGGAAAGTAAAGATTTGTTTCCTTAACCACTCGATATCTTCCTACTTTTATAATGCACTACAAATTCAACCTCAGAAACTTGTTCAGATCACATCAAACAGTTATGCCACTGAATTACAGAAAAAAAAATATTTTTTTTCTAGGTTACGTTAGGCTTTGTTAGGTTTAATGTGGCTTAATTAAGTTAAGATATGGTTAATTTATGTTATGTTATGTTGATTTAGAAGCTATAAAATGTTTTCTATGAATAAACGTAGGGGGTTGTGCGAGGTGCAGACGCCATTTTCTTGCATAGCAATACGTCAATCTAGTAATGATTTAGAAAATTACCAAATAAAATTGCTTTGTCAGCATAAACTTTCCAGAGCTGCAGTTAAATAAGGCTAACCCAATCAAACCTAACTAAACGTAACAAAACCTAACGTGACCTAACCAAAAATTAAAAAATTTGTTTTATTGGTAATCCAGCGGCATAACTGTATGAGGTGATCTGAACAAGTTTCTGAGGTTTAATTTGCACTGCATTATAAAGGTAACGAGATATTGACTGGTTAAGGAAACAAATCTTTCCCCAAGGTTCTATTATTTGTCAATATAAGTTAAGGTATGGTTAATTTAAGTTATGTTATGTTAATTTAGAAGCTGTCAAATGTTTTCTATTATGAAAAGTAGTGGGGGGGCTGGTTTTATGAGGTGCAGAAGACATTTTCTTTCCTAACCACACGCCATTCTGGTAAAAATTTACCAAAAAAATAGCTTTGCTACCGTAACCTTCCCAGAGCTTCAGTTAAATAAGCTTCACCAAAACTAAGCCAACCAACCCTAACTAAACGTAGCGAAACCTAACATAACTCCACCCGCCAAAAAAAAAAAAAAGTATTTTTTCTGAGGTAATCTGAACGAGTTTCTGAGGTTGAATTTGCAGTGCATTATATAGATAAGGAGATATTGAATGGGTCATCTTACGAATCTTTACCAAAAAGTTCTAAAGTGAAAAAAACAAATTCTTGGGTACAAAAGATAAAACGGTTAATTTTTACATCTTCACCAGATTGCATCTGAATATGAATAACACACTTTTCGTATATATTTTGATTAATTTCAAATGATTTTTACATTAATTTCCATCACAAATGCATGTATAATAAGATATCCTCATCACCCACGACAAGCCTGGGCACCAGTAGGAATGTAGGGTAAGACCAAATACAATGATTTATGCTAAGAACAAGGGGCCAGAATCACTAGCTTAACCTAACCTAACTGAACAATAATTTATTCACGAACGTGCAATGCTGATGATTACAAACACTGGCATGTGGCTACGAAAGAAAATAGCATATGCACCGCATCCAACTCCCGACAAGTGGTCATAGAAAACATTTGATAGCTTCTAAGTTAACATAACAAAACCTAAATTAGTCAAATCTTAACGTATATAGACAAATAACAGAACATTGTTTAAACCAAACTTTACTTTTTGAAGAGAAGATCTTCTAGAAAACATTGAATATCTCAGAAACTAGGATTTTGCAACTGAAGTGTAATTAAGAAAACCTCAGAATGCATCAGGTAGTTTCAAAATACTGCCGACCCTCGATTTAATTGACTAATGTGGAGGGAGCCCTGTCCGTTAGTGTAAAAAGTCTGTTGCTTGGTTAAAGGCCATAATATGGCAATCCAGAAAAAAATCTAAGGTGAAACGCATAACTTTTGGGCAATAAAATATAAAAACCTTATATAATCGAACCTAACCGAGTCAAACATAACATAATCTAATGTAATCTAACCATAAGCTAACATAACATAATTAACCTAACATAATTTGAAAGATGTTTTGCCAGATAAATAATCTTGGGCACTGCCTGAAATCTTCACAGATGTGTTGAGTACACTATGTATAGTATGTACGACTTTATATTTATATCGATATTGTCCGAGCAGTAGTTATGCAGATTTACCCAAATACTTGTTGGCTTACCTTAACCTAAGTTGTATGTACAGTATTTACAGTTACACTCAATGGTTACTCCGAGTCAAAGGGAAGCGTCTGAGTGCAGCCATTAATCTTTATGCTGCGCCCACAATCAGCTGATTCCTTCTTCTATAAGGCGTCAGTGTTGAAACCACCATGGAGTCTAATAAGTGTGTGTAGCATCTTCTCCCGAGGTTAATACTTACGTGTCAGATAGAATTAACCCTTAACTTCCGGGTGGCTAAATTATTTTTCGTTTCCATCTCCGGGTAAATTTTGGAAAATTAGGAAACGCCAGAAGATAATTTTATCTATAAAAAACAATTTATATTTTTTATACTGAGTGCAATGATGTACTATCCTGCGTGCTATGACCTATGGAAGTAAAGTTATTGTGTATCACAAATTTCTTTCCGAAAGTGCGTTGTAGCCCGCGGCGCAGAAATGACCCGCAGTGCAATATCGCTGCCCGTGAATCTCTCTCGCTCTCTCTCTCTCTCTCTCTCTCTCTCTCTCTCTCTCTCTCTCTCTCTCTCTCTCTCTCTTCTCTCTTCTCTCTCTCTCTCTCTCTCTCTCTCTCTCTCTCTCTCTCTCTCCTTTTGGGAATTTCTTTTGGATGAAATAATTGTACTTCCAATGAGAGAGAGAGAGAGAGAGAGAGAGAGAGAGAGGGAGAGAGACTGGGTTGTTGTGTACACACACTCCGCCTCTCCGCTCTCCGCTCCCTGCGATAAGGATGGAAAGAGAGATAGCTGGCCAGTGTGGATAGTAGAGAGCAGATGTACAGTCGCCCAAATATATGATGTCGCGTCTTACGGAGATTTTCGTTCAAAAATTTGATTATGACAACCCTAACAAATGGAATGAAATATCCTTATAACTTGTCAGGAATGTCATTATATTCACGAATTGTTATTGTAAATGAACTAAAAATAAATTACAATTGATAATTAAGTCTAGTTTATGAGAAACAACCATCTAATCATGATATTTCATGAATACTTGTCGAAGCATTTTGACATCGAGCTTTCCGCTCAAAGAGAAATTCAGTCAAATGAAATTCTCTTTTATAAATAAAATTTATGCATGCATAAGACTATTTATTCATAATGATCTTAAATATTGAGCCAAATACATATTAAGAAAATATGTATTAATTGTTTAAACATTCTCCATTAAGAATTATGATGATATGAAATCTACATTTAAACTCTCGCTTGACCATGACGTCATTGGGCGTTCCTTAAGTTAAATGGCAATAGGCTATTAACGTAATATGATATAATTATTACTCATAGTCACACATAACGGTTAGTAATAGGCAATAATTAGTATATTTTAAAATATCTTGCAATATGTTATTATTAATATATCTTTGAATAATGATAATAATATTATAATTAATATATCTTTATATAATGACAATAATAATGTTATAATCAATATATCCTTATATAATGGAAATACTGTTAATAGGTTATAATCTATATAGCTTCAAATCACAATAATAATAGGCTGTAATTAATATATTGTCTTTAAATTATGATATAATGTTCAACCGTTTGCGCACGATGATGTCATCAAATACTAGTAACATCAAATACTGCTAACAAAGCTATTATTGTCGTCGTTTTATACCGGCTGTATTGTCCTAATACTATTTTTGAACAATTTGTTGCATTATTATGGTGAATGAAAAATGGATTTTAATGAAGAATTATGAAGAATTTATCGCTATAATCTAAAAAAATATTTGTTATACCCATAAATTTTTCATATTTTTTTCATTTTCTTTGAAGACGAAAAACTTAAAAAACAATTTTTAAGCATGGCTTAAGTAAAAAGATACTGAATCTTAAAAAAATTAAAAATACAATAGTTTTATTTAATTCTAGAATATTTTAGATGAAAAGAAATACTTTTTGCCACGAACACAAATATAATATATGCAATTTTAAGACATATTGCTGTCAAATGATGTGTAAAATTAGATGATATCAATTAATGCTGAAAACATGAAGGCCTCTGTTATAGTTCTTTTTTTTGCACAAACTAATTAATATAATTAATAAGGGCGATTAAAAAATCTATAAATTGGTAAGTAATCGTTTTATGATGCCGATGTACGACTCAGAGTGCGTTAATAGTGTAATTGTAAGGAAATGTCGGTTATGATATTGCCCTAAATTAAACAAAACATGGCGGCGTATATATTGAGATCCCTGGATACAGTTGCCAGATGTCGCCAGAACGAAACAATCTGAATTATGCGCCATCATTTCTTTGGGCGACTGTACTTCTCTTTTATCATGCCATTTTATTGCAGTCATGCCTTGTGTCTTGTATCTGATCACGTCACCTTTTTTTGTTACTGCAAAGTTTGGCATATACTTTATTTGATCTGACAGTGCCCATTGCACCAGTTTTGTGCTCATGTAAATACCTAGCCAGATTTGGACTCGTATACCAACTATCGGTATATAAGATATGGCCTTTTCCAAGATAATCTTTCATGAGTGCATCTATCACTGAACCAGAAAGTCCAAGAGGATGATGTTTTGTTATACCATCAATGTCACTGCCACAATGGATGCACAAATCCATCACAATTTCCGTCTCACAATTGCATAACATACATTTTTAGTCCAAAGCGATGCCGCTTTGATGGTATATATTGTTTGAATGCTAATCTCCCCTTGAAAAGCATCAATGATTCATCTATAACCACATTTTGAAATGGTTTGAAATAAAACTTGAATTGATTTGTAAGACTTTGCAGCACTGGTCTTATTCTCCACAGTGGATCCGCACTCTGATCACTAGAAAAGTGAAGAAATCTTAGCATATTGCTGTATCTGTCTCTGGTCATATGTCTTCCAAAAATTGGCATGTATAACATATCACCCCTGTTCCAATAATCATGTCTTACTGCTTTTCGAGTGTGAGGCATTAGTAGAGTCAGAGCTATGAACGTCAGAAGTTCGTCTCTTGTTGTGCTGACCCATTCTTTCTCATGCGAGCCTGGGCGCACATCGTAGGTTTAAGCACACTTGGCATGGTATCTGTTGGTATCAGCCACTATAAGATCCAGTAATTCATTATCTAGGAATGCCATAAAGTAATCACAGTCATGATGGACTTCCGGAAATTCACTAGTTATGCCAACAGGTTCACCAGCAAACACGGGCATAGTTGGAGTAAAATCATCACATTCGTTCCACCTAAAATCATCTGCATTTGCAGCAGCACCTATGGAATCTTGTGCTGCAATTCTAGGTCTCATTATACCTCTGCTACGCCCACGTGACCTTCCACACCCACGTGACCTTCCACGCCCACGAGACCCTGTGACAGTACGTGACGATCTCGTACGCAGACTTGATGTTTGCTCCGTGTCTTCATTAGTATTTTCATCACTAATGTTGTCTTCAATTTCTTCAGTATCTAAATAATAATCACTGTCCTCACTCTCATCAGTAATCTCTAAATCACTGTCATATGACATATGCATATGAGTATCCATGCTGCCTCTTTCACCCGGGGGGTGAGTTTCACCCGCCGTGTCTCGGGAGTTGCCAGATGTAGCCTCCATGAAGGAAAAAAGCTAGGTAAGGCGTATTTAAACCAGCCACAGTGGCAGCTGAGCTAGTGGAGAGAGTTGCCAGATACTTACACTCGCCTTTCGACTTGAAACAATTACGCCATAATACGAAAACGCGGCGGGAACATTCATGATTACCAGAATGATCACTGCCTCACCAGACGTGGCACTATGATCGTACGGGTACGATCACCGGATGTCAAGGGTTAAGATTGCAGAATATCATGCAATATATATCAACTTCTGGAAACTATTAAAACATTTGTTTTGATTTTAGTAAACCTACTGCCTCAATAGGTAAGACCAGTATCTGGTTACAGCCCCGCAATGTTAGATTAGGTTAGATTGGGGTTAGGTTAGGGTTAGGTTAGATTTCTCGAAATGAAAAAGCATCATACTTTGCACAGAAATAAATAGTCCCTGCCTAAAAATTAGTAGGCTAACCTTATCAAACCTAACCTAGCTACGCACACTTATTAGACACCATGGTGGTTTCAACACTGATGCCTAGAAGGAGGAGGGAAGCGGAGCCTAGGTACATCAGCTGATTGTGGGTGAGCATAAGGATTAATGGCTGCACCCAGACGCTTCCCTTTGACTCGGAGTAACATTGAGTGCAACTGTAAATACTGTACATACAACTTAGGTTAAGGTAAGCCAAAAAGTATTTGATTAAATCTGCATACCTACTGCTCGGACGATATCGATATAAATTTGAAGTCATACATATTATACATAGTGTACTCAACACATCTGTGAAGGTTTCAGGTGGTGCTCACCATTGTTTACCTGGCAAAAAACTTTCAAGTTATGTTAGGTTAATTATGTTATGTTAGGTTATAGTTAGGTTAGGTTATGGTTAGATTAGGTTAGATTAGGTTTGATACGTTTAGGTTTGGTTATAAAAGGTTTTTATATTTCACTACCCAAAAGTTGGGCATTTCACCCTGGATTTTAACGGATTATGTTACCGACGCGACTGCCACCTACCGGACTTTCTTTTACACTAACGGACTTTACTCCGGATCTGGGTTGATTGTCCGCTAGCAGCCTGAATCCTTTAAATCTGATGTCCGTTAAATCGGGATCCATTAAATCGAGGGTCGACAGTATAACAAAGTACTTACAGATACAGCAGCCGTACCCCGTTGTCATCTCCTATTCGTACAGCATGCGCCGGCGTCACCCATCATGTTCGCAATGAATTTGACATCTTCATTGTACAAAGAGTTTCTAAAACACTTAGAAAGTTATGAACAGAATAATCCGCTGTTCCTACGTTATTCCTAACCTGTGCCTTATTACTTACCTGGTAAGGCATCTTTCAAGTTATGTTAGGTTGATTATGTTATGTTATGTTTGGTTCGGTTAGGTTTATATAAGCAAGCACTTGCAGGTATGGCTGTCGTACCTGTAAGCTGTGCCTATAGGTGCTTACAGATATGGCAGCCATACCTTGTTGTCATCTCCTATTTGTATGGCTGCCATGACTGTAAGCACTGCCAAAATATAACCCTCAATTCTCTCTAGAGCATTCAGGTGAAGATGTAAAATAATACCAATAAAAAGCTTGCATAATCTTCCTAACCTAACCTAACCTGACCTAATGTAACCTAAAGTCAACTCAAGTAATAACGTCTTAACTGGGAGGCAAACACCCCACAGACTCCCTAACTTAATCTAACCTAAACTCAACTCGCGTAATAGCGTTGTAACTGTGGGGGCAAGCTCTTTAAAATATCCCAACCTAACCTAACCTAAATTCAACTCATGTAATTCTGTCTTAATGGGGGGCAAACTCCCAGAACCCCAAAATCTATCATGTACTAATCATAATGTTATCACTTACTAACCTCTTAGATGGGTATTAAGCTCCCCACCTTGTACCTAACCTACCTTAACAGAACCTCCAAATTAGTGGAGATAGGCACATTTTGAATAATATAAAAATGTATTATTCAAATATGTAAACATTTTGCCATAGAGCATTTTGCCTGTACAAAGTTTTATGATGAATCTTGGCCGTTGAGTTTGAAGGGGTTGTAGAGGTTGGCAACTACTTTTAGAAACACGTGGAATTGTTTGTTTGGATCTTTGTGAGCGATGATGAACATCGATCTAGCTTGATAACCCACAAAGTGCTTCTTCCTTTGACCATATAATGGTACATTACCTTTAATTTCCCTCCACATTCTTTCTATTGTGTTAGTGTGTATGGCCTTAATGTTTGGCTCCACCAAATTTATTGACTGATTAACTTTAACGTAGTTAAAGCCTTCAGAGGATAAACAGTTATACGTTTTACAGCAGTCATATAATTCCCCATTATATCGCAGTTCACTTTTCGCAGTCCCATTATTTTGCATTTTTTTCTGTAAGACCTATTTATTTTTATACCGCATATATTTTCGCCAGTTCGCAGCATTGTTTATTAGTTTAAATCTCGCGATTTACAATAGAATAGCCGTACATACTAATTCAGCCAATCAGAATGTTGATATTGTTTTCTCGGCCGCTGATTGGCTATTGTGTTTTAGGAGCTGATTTCACAGTCGCTTCCTATAGTTGTGATCGTTGCTAATGATCAGTGATCTCCACCACCACCAACAAATCCGATTTCACAGTCGTCTTTTGCGGTGTTGTTTGTTTGTATCAATACCCGAAATTGGAACCTTTGGTAATGCAGGCTTGGGAGCTGGGGGACCTCCCCAACAGAGCTTAACAAAGCAATTATTTAGCAAATAACTCAAATTCTTATCCCCATATAGTTATATTATTTCCTGAAATATATGTGAAAAATTATTTAACAATACAGTAACATGTTGTAGGGGTATAATATGAATTTTTTTTTTAGAAAACTATATTATTCTGATAGATTTCAATGTATTTTGAATCAATATGTTAACCGTTTTTCAGTAAAATAATCAACCCAAAAATAAATCAAATCTAACCTAACCTAATGTCCTAACCGGGGGTGTCGTCCCCTGGACCCCCTAATCATTTCAATTTTAATATTACGTTTATTTTTTAATTTGCTTACCTAGTTCAACTATCTAAATACTCAGAAAGATAAAAGATCTACACAATGAAATAGGTAAGGATGTCTGGAGGATGCAATTTACTGAAATACTTAGAAAAATAATAGTTGGGTTGATTTATTAATGCGGCAGTAACTATCAGCATCAGGAAATCAGTGCAGGCTGTGAACAACCTTCAAGGTAAAAGTTATTCATTGCTCTTGCTCTCAATATCTTTTATGTGTTTAAATTTGTTTCTATTATTTTAAAAGTGTGTTTAAAGACCTTAGAATGCTTTTAAAATTCCGTAAAAGTTATAAAAAACATGCTTAGGGTGTATTTAAATAGGATATTTCTATTTCGAGGATTTTCACTTATCGCAGGAGGGTCTGAAACGTATCCCTCTCGATGGAGGGGGAACCAGTGTAATGGTTGTTCCAGTGTCCACTTGTTCTTTAATTACATGTAGCAAAGTGTCATTGTTAGGCTTCTTGGCCGACACCATGAAGCAGTTATGTGTCTCAAGACAGATACCGCCGAACACCCACTCGTCCAAAGGTTGTACTTTCTTTTTCCTGATTTACTTGCATTATGTCCACAATTTTTCCTTGCCTACCAAGCTTTCCCTCTTGTTTGAGGCACCGCTCCACAAGCACCTCCCGACATCAGCTGGCCCAGTCACAAACACTGTTGTCACTTAGGCCTAGTTTGCTTTTTATGAAAACGTAAGAGAAACAGTCTCTTACATGAGCGTTCACAAAAAGGAATGTTCTAATGTCCAGGTGCACGTGCTCAAAGAAAGTGTTTTTGAAGATTCCTCGGCTCCACAGGCACCTTATTTTCCTTTTTTTAGACTGGCTCTTAATTTTCTGGCACTGCCAAAGCTTTTGTTTGAAATTAGGAGTAGCTGGCTTGCATTCTTTTGCATCCAATACAAACTTGTGAGGAACACAGAGGTGAAACAGCTCACTTGCATTTCCCTTTTGTTTTGCAGCAAAATTCCCATTTCACACTGCACAACTATCCACCATGGCCCTTCTGAACAAACTAATGATATGAGGTGTCATCTAGCTAGCTCTCAAAGAAAGCAACGTGAACAATTTTCATTGTCTTTAATAGTGATGTATAACCCAGCACGCACCAAAAATCAAACATTTGAACTCACAAAAGCATATTAAGTAGACTGTACTTGGTCTCATGGACTTTGATAATTTTTGGAGGAGTGGACTTGGAATATTTTTTGAGGTCTTGACTTAGACAATTTTTCGGAGGTGTGGACTTGCACAATTTTCGGAGGTGTGGTCTTTGAAAATTTTTGAGAGTTTAGGTTAGGGGAGTCTGATGGGGCTTGCCCCCCCAGTTTAGACTTTACATGAGGTGACTTGTTTAAGTTAAGTTAGTTTGGGAGGATCTGTGGAATCACAAGCCACTGGCCCACGCTATGGTGCAGTCTGGCGAGAACTTCACACCCCGAGTTCACCACATGTCCAAGGGCAAGAGAACACTGGCAGACTCCCTCTAGCGCTGTGCTCCATCCCCCTGTATGGTGTCCACGGTCACAAGACCTGAGCCACTAGATTACGAGGCCCTAGCAGCGCCACAAAAAAAAAAGATCCAGAGCAAGGACCCATGCCACTGCAGCTACAGCAGTATCTCACACCTCTACCTGACGCCAATATATCCAGAGACAGACCGGGTGGGCTGTCACATTTACATCTCACCCACAAACACACACACTCTTCCCTCTCATGTGTTTCTTAACAATAAACTGGAGTGAACACTATTCAGTGTTTCCTGTTACTGGATTTAGTGTATAAAGAAACACTATAGATGTATTCAATTCAAGTCAGCCTCGTTAACTTGTTGCTCATCCTCAAGGAAACTGAGGTTTCCATCTTTGTGTTAGCTTCTCACTATCACATTTGCAATATTTGGGTTCTTAATTGAATTAGATCAGTCTACGGTACTTGATTCTAGTAAATGAATGGATGGGGATATCACCTCCATTATCATTGGTACACTACTGATCCTTTCCAACAATGAACACTGAACCTTTACTGACTGCATATGCTGTCATCCCTCTTAGCCAAGAGTTGTTTAGCCCACGCCATTCTGCTCCCTATCTGCCTTTGATGTTTCTTCACACAGTACTTCTATTCTGTGTTTCCATTCTCCTGCAGCTAGGCATTCTTCAACAATTCCAGAGAAGTCATCATCCATAATGGTGTCTTCAGTTGGCTTGGTGCCTTGTGCGGATGATTCTTCAGCTTGCACAAAGCCGACTGAGGACACCCTGATGACAACAACTTCTCTGGATTTATTGTAGAATGCCTAGCTGCAGAAGAATGGCAGCACAGTAGAAGTGCTGAGTGAGGAAACATCAACAATTCTAGAGAAATCATCCTCCATAATGGTGTCTTAAGTTGGCTTGGTGCCTTGTGTGGATGATTCTTCAGCTTGCACAAAGCCGACTGAGGATGCCCTGATGACAACAACTTCTCTAGATTTATTGAAGAACGCCTAGCTGCAGGAGAATGGCGGCACAGAGTAGAAGTGCTGTGTGAGGAAACATCAAAGGCAGATTGGGAGCACAATGGCAATGAGACACTATTTTATTAGTATTGTGTATATATTGGATGTATTTCAGAGGAGAAAGGTGATCATTTTTGTAAGTTTGGAAACAATTACCATTATGCACATAAAATCAATGTCCCTATCTTTGCTGAATCAATCTTGGCTTGGTTCATTTCAGCAAAAGTGGAAATCAGTAGGACACATCATGATAAAATTTCATGAACATTTTTAGTCAATATCATTGGGCATGGGGCAAGAACTATCATGAAACAAGTTGTATTTTAGGTACTCGATCTACCTTTATGGGATGTATGATCTTGGGACAAATTTCATATTTTCTTCTACAATCATACTTCGGTTTTAGTGACCTCCCTTTTATGGATATCGAAAGCAACGGACAAAATCTGCAGCAGCCAACTCACTTTGCTTACATCAGTGTAACTGCAGGTGTAAGACTGATTTTAAATAATAATTGTTAAATTACTGTATTATAGTGTATATATACAGTGCACAGGTATTTTATACTGTCAGATTCGTTAGTGTACCTGATAAAATATATAGTATTATATTATTTCTCTTTCTTTCGTAATGTAATTGTCTATTCTAATCCCTATAGACTTAGTATCGGTAACTTCAGACAATCGGCATTATCAGACCGATGTTTCCCCCCTTTTGTCCTTTGAAACGTGGTATGAGTGTGTGTGTATATATATATATATATATATATATATATATATATATATATATATATATATATATATATATATATATATATATATATATATATATATATATATACAGTGGAATCTTGACTTACGAGTTTAATTCGTTCCATGACCGAGCTCGTAACTCAATTTGCTCGTATATCAAATCAATTTTCCCCATTGAAATTAATTGAAATGCCATTAATCCGTTCCAGCCCCCAAAATACCATCCACGTGTTTACGTGTTACGTGTTTTTAAATAAGAAAAATGTATTTATAAATAACAAATATGATATAAAAACATAATAAAAGAGAATGTAAATCAAATCAGCATAAATGGCTCGTGCCTTCTCGCAGGTGATACCCTCCGTCACGGTATCTCCCTCAAGCTCCTTCTCGCTCACCCACATCAATACCAGATTCTCCATCTTTTCATGGACAGAGGTCCGGAGCTTAGAAATTAATTTAACGCCCTTGGCTGGTGTTATAGCCTTTATCAACTCCTCCTGCTTCAATATGGTACATATTGCCTCGCCAAGTCAATTACTCGCACACCTTGCTCGTATTTTTCTATGATTTCACGCTTTATTTCGATAGACATCATCCTTTTCTTCTTTGCACCGCAGTCCTTTCCTTTCACTTTCTTAGGACCCATGGTTACAAACAAGAAGTTTGGTAAAATAAATGCACAAAAGCACAGAACGCGAGCACAACAGAGATCCTTACGCGGCGAGGTAAACACAAGCAGAGAACGAATTTTGCATGGGAAAGCTGGGCGGGCATATGGCTGTGTTCATTAAGACAATACTGCACGCTCCGTATTGCTCGGTGACAAGATTAGAGGTTTGTAGTATTTCGTTTAATTATAATAAATAAGCATTTCATGGTAACAAACTATAATTTTTTATATGTTGGCACTAAGCTCCTGTAGGTTTGCTACTGTAGCGTGCAGTATTGTCTAGTGAACGCAACCCTGACGCTGACTCGTACCTCAAATTTTGGCTCGCAATTCAAAGCAAAAAATCGACCGAGTGACGGCTCGTGTCTCAAAAAACTCGTATGCTGGGGTACTCGTAAGTCAAGGTTCCACTGTATATATATATATATATATATATATATATATATATATATATATATTTTTTTTTTTTTTTTTTTTTTTTTTTTTTTTTTTTTTTTTTTTTTTTTTTTTTTCTTTTTTCTTTTTCTTCTTCTTCTTCACTCAAGTTACATGATTACATGATACACGAGATTGGAAATTCTGGCACATTTAAGATAAACAATGATATTTTGATGTTTTGGGGGAAGTCTTGAAGTTGGACTTAGGTTTGGAGTCAGTGTACAGTCTGTGTAGTCTTTAGATCAGCATTCTCCCACACACATAGTGGAAGTAGCAAGAAAAAGGAGCAACAAAATAGACTTTCACTCCTTCCTACCTCTAATAGCATCACACTTATATTGACAGACAGCTGCTAGAGATGAGACCATTGTTCTGCAGAATATAGAATACACTAAGTCGCTATGCATGGCTTTCATTGACTATGAAAAAACTTCGTAGAAACTTCAGCAGTTATGAAAGCATTTAGGAGACTGGGAGTACAGGAAATATATATGAAGATATAAGAAGAGAAAGCAAAGTCACTATGAAACTACCTACAGTAGGGCCCCATTTACCTGGAGAATAAGGTGGATGAATGCAGTCATACTAACTGAACATAATAACCTATGTGAAGAATTTACTTGATGATCATTTGGCTCTGACTATTGGGGTTGTGTGTGTATGTGTTGTGTTGGCAGCGTGTGTGTGTTCTTACCTAGTTATAGTGTACAGATCCTGAGCTACACTCATGTGGTCCTGTCTCCGTATCTATATTTGTCTAGTTTTTCCTTCAGTTGATGTACATTCCTTGTTGTTATCACCTTTTCCTTCAGTCCATTCCAAGAATCTATACTTTTTAGGGAAAACTCTACTTTTTTGTATCTTTCAAGCAAATTCCTTTATGCAGTATTTTCTTGTTTCCTCAAATTTTTAGCCTCTCCTTTTCTTATTAATATTAGGTCTTTTCTATCTATTTCCTCCAGGTTGTTCATCAATTTATATATTGTGATCAATTCACCTCTTTCTTTTCTTTCTTTCAATGTTGTTAAGTGCATTTTCTTAATCTTTCCTTACATGGTAGGTCTTCCAATTCTGGCATCATCTTAGTTGCAATTTCTATATTTTTTCTAATTTCAACATATGCTTTTTCTTGTGCGGGGACCATATTACTTCTGCATATTCCAGTTATAGTCTGATCATCGTAGTTATAATTTTTCTCCTCATATTTTTATCTAGGAAATGAAAAGCCATTCGTATATTCCTTAGCATCATGAAAGTGTCACCAAACATTCTATTTATATGTTTCTCTGGTGATAAGTTGTCCTGTATTACCACTTCCAAATCTTTCTCTTCCTTTGCTATTGATATAATATTTTCCACTAACTTATACGTCCATGAGGGTCTCATTGCACTTTTTTTTTCCCATTTCCAATACATGGAATTTTTTTGCATTAAATTCCATTTCCCATGTCTTACTCCATTCATATATCTTGTTTATATCATTCTGTAGCTTCTCACAATCCTTGTGGTTTCCTATCTTTCTTAGTAATTTTGCTTCATCTGCAAATAGACTTATGTAACTGCTTACTCCTTCTGTTATTTCATTTGCATATATTAAAAACATTATTAGTGCCAAAACTGATCCCTGTGGTATTCCACTTTTCACTTCTCTCCATTCAGATTTTTCATCCTTTACTACTGTTCTGATTTCCATTTCTTTCAGGTAGTCTTCCATCCAGTTCTTTAATGTGCCTTTCAATCCTCCAATATGTTCCAACTTCCGTAGTAAATATATGCAATCCGACCATCCATCTCTTTCTTGTGTAATATCTATTTCTCTTGAATAAAAACTTAATAAGTTGGTGACACAATCTTCCTGTTCTGAATCCAAATTATCGATCTGATATTATTCCTTCTCATTCTAAGTATTCAGTCCATTGTTTCTTGATGACCTTCTCATATATCTTGCATACTATGCTGGTCAATGAGACTGGTCTATAATTAAGTGGTTCTTCTTTATTTCCATTCTTGTAAATATGTATTATATCAGCTCTTTTCCATTCTTTAGGAACTTTTATTGTTTTAATTAACACTCAATTATATCATGAATTGGCTTCGCCATTTCTTGTCTACACCCTTTCAATATGTATCCTGATACTCCATCTGGTCCTATAGCTTTTCTTTCATCCAATTCCTTCATCATTTCTTCTATCTCTTTTTTACTGATCTTGATTTCCCACATCTCGTTTTTCCTCACTTGGTCTTGTGGCTTTTTATAGTCAGATTCAGTTGTAGATACTTTCCGAAAATTCTTATTTAGTACTTCACTCATTTCTTTCGGGTCCTCATATACTTAATTATATTTTCTTTGTTTTATTTTTCCATTAATAAAACAGCTTTGGTTCTTCCTTGCATTTGTCAACTATATATTTTTTCATATCCTCTTCTTCTCTTCTTACCTTTACATGTTCATTCCTTTCTAGTTTATATTCTTCTTTCCTTTCCTGGACCAGTTTTCTTTTCATTCTCCTCCATGCTTCATCTGCTTTCTTTTTAGCTCTTTCACATTTTCTGTTAAACCACTTTTTTTTTCCTTTTTCTTTTACTTTATAAAATGGAACGTATTCCTTTACTCCTTGCTCGTATATCATCAGGAAGAAATCATATTTCTCTTGTACGTCCATTAGTTCCTTCATTTTCGTCCAGTCAATTTCATTGAAAAACCTCTTCATTGCTGTATAGTTTGCTTTTGCATGATTTCTTTTTGTATGATTTCTCATGGTTATCTTTTATATCTCCCTTAATCTCAATTTCCAGGACCACATGGTCCCTCTTTCCAAAGGGACATTCATAATTAATATCTGTTTCTAGATTTATTCCTTTTGTAAATAAAAGATCTAATCATGATGGTTTATCTTCGTCTCTAAATCTTGTATTTTCAGTTACACATTGAATCATTGTATTATTCATCGTTAGTCTCAATAATCTATTTCCCCATGTATTTTCACCTTCCTTCAATTCTTTAAATTATTGTCTCTCCTTCATTCATACTCTTTTCAATGAACACATCTTTATTTTCTGCATTGTCCCTGAGCTTATAAGTCCTAGCTAAGATCTCTTCTGTTGCAGTCTGAGTTTTAAGTCTCAGTTTGATTGGTCTAACACCTCCATTGTATGGACTTAACCTCATTACTTCCTCTACTTAATTCTCAAATTTAGTATTCTCATCCTCATCATTTAATTGTTTTAGTATTTCCTTTATGTAATTAGTTTATCTCTTTATTCTCATAGTTATAACCATTCTTTCAATTCGTATATCATTACATTCTTTTTCTTCTCTGCTGCGTCTCTCACAATGTTTTCATTAATTTTTAATACTTTACTTTTTTTTTCATTCTCACTTTGCTTTACATTTTTTGTTGTTCAAATATTTCTTTGAAGCTAATTTTATCCTTTTCTTCTTTCCAGGCTTTCACTTCATTGTTAACAAAATCTTTAAAGTTCTCTGTAATCTCTTGTTTTGAAAATCCTTGGGTGCTCTTTAAAGCTACATTTTCACTTGTTAGTTTCTCAATCACCTTTATCCTCTCATCATTTACTTTCTTGAGGTTGTCTATTTCATTTTTCAAATGACCCTTTTCATACATAATTCATAGAAATTTGACTCATTAGTGTTAATCCTCTCCATTAAATTTTCAAGTGATTTTTTACATCCACTCACTTCTTCCCTTATTCCCTTGTTTTCACACTTCAACTTTTCAATCTCCTTTACTCTCTCATCATTTACCTTCTTGAAGTTATCTATTTCCTTCTTTAAATCCTTTCTCTCCCTGTGCCATTCATTGAAAGTTGACTCAGCGGCGTTCGTCTTTGCAGATAATTTCTCAACTGAATATTTACATTCACTCATCTCCAACTGTACTCCTTTCATCTCAATCTTTGTTTTATCCTCTTCTGCCTCAATGTAATGTAATCTCATCATGGATTTAGCCATATTCACATCATCCTCAGTGAACTGTTTAAATCCCGGGCTCCGTAACTGCCGTTTTGGCTATTGGAACTTGTTTTCATAAAAAAAATTTCATTTATCGCTAGACAAGCATTATTAATTAAGTATTATTAATCCGAATCAGAATGAAGATAATTTTACAAAAGACCTCACCTATAGGATTAATGTAATGCTTGACTCAAATTTGCTATTTTCCTATAATATATGCCTTCTCTTCAACCTCAGACACATATTTCAACTCATTCAAGACCTTAATTTTCAATAAAACATGTTTGGATGGATGCCATATCTAAAGAGATGATATTTCTTAATATGGATGCCATATTCATTCAGACTTGAACAGACCAAGTGAGAGCAAAGCTCTCATGCAGTTAGGCTGATTTAGGTTGGTTTAAAAGTAAGCTAAGGTTGCTTAGGCTTGCCTCTCCGGCACTTGTGAAAATGGCTTTTGATCAAGCTGAAGGAAGATAAATCAAGCAAGCTTGGTGAAAGCGCATTTAAAGAAAATGGCTGCTGGTAGCAACTCGTGCTAAATGAGGGTTTCGCGTTAATTTATTTTTCTTGGTAAATGAAAGCTTATGCTAATTGCACTTGGCGCTAAATAAACTCGCACTAAGCGGGACTATACTGTACATAAGGTCAGTGATAAATAAGAAAGGGGTGACGCTTTCTCCCAAACTGCTCACGGGTGTTTTAGAAGAGCTTTTTAATAACTTAGACTGGGAAGAAGCAAGAATTCAGATAAATTGAGAATATCTCATTAGTCTTAGATTTGCTGATATTTTTCTAATAAGCAAATTGACAGATAAACTATAACAGAAATTTGGCCTCTGCACCTAGAAGGATAGAAAGTGTGTTCAAAGATGAATATGAAGAAAACAAAGGTGATTTTCAACACTTACATACTTGACCTTGAAATTAGAATAAATGATGAAGTAATATAATGTGTTCAGGAATACATTTACCTAGAACAGAAAATATGATGATTGAAAAATTAATCAAAAGACAAAAAAGGATGGGATGGAGTGCTTTTGATAGACAAGTGAAAAATAATCTCCTCCTAAAGGGAAAAGTATATTATCAGTGGATTCTACCAGTTCTAATATATGGATCTGAAACGTGGAGTATTACGAAAATTCTGGAACAAAAACTTCAAAGTGGTCAAAAGGGAATGGAGATAATGATGTTTGGCATAACATTAAGAGATAGGAAGAGAGCACCATTAATCAGGGAGCAAGCCAAAGTAGAAGACATCCTGACCACAATTAAAAGAAAAAGTGTACATAGGCAGAAAATGTCATGTGACTGAGATAATAGATGGACATTTAGTGACAATGGCGACCATGGGACGGTAAAACAAGGTTGGACTAGATAGAGATGAAAAAGGAACAGACTGGTAGCTGATAGAGATGAATGGAGTAGTTTGGGAAAGGCCTTTGTCCTGCAGTGGGCTCATAGAGATTGGAATACTGATTTAACCATGGACTCTGCTCATGCGAACATTACACATTAAAGATGGCACATTTGTCAACATTTGTTACATCATTCATTGCATATCTTTCACGTGTAACATTAATCTTTTTGTTGCAATTTGATTTCAGAGAAATTACTGGTACTCAAAATGGATCACTTTATGCCTGAGATGAAAGAGGATGAGATTAAGGTAGAAGAGAAAGATACATTATCATCCTTAACTTCAGATACCTCTTTGATCCCCCAGCATCAGATATTGCTGAATAACAAGAATGAAGCAAGGTAAGAATTTTCTATTGCTATAGTTTCTTTAATTTTTTTCTTAGTTTTTAGGCTAAGGCAATACTAAATTCAGATATGCTGTGGTATTTACCACAGGACCTGTGAAATCCTGGAACTCTCTAAAGCTTGAGAGTGAGCAAAACTGTGAGAGAAAAAGGCTGTGATAGCTAGCAGTAATACTAGACTAATATTTCATTAGTTAGTTTATATTATCTTTTTTATGTTTAATTACCAAACTATAAATAGAATAATCAAAAGGAAACATAAATTCTGTGTGTGTGTGTGTGTGTGTGTGTGTGTGTGTGTGTGTGTGTGTGTGTGTGTGTGTATTTACCTAGTTGTATTTACCTAGTTGTAATTTACAGGGTTCGAGCAAGGCTCATTATGTCCTGTCTCCATAACTATATTTATCCAACTTTTCATTAAATGTATGCACACTGGTTGCTGTGACAACTTCTTCACTCAAGCCATTCCACATATCCACCGTTCTATGAGTAAAACTGTACTTCCTGATATCCCTCAAACACTGACTCTTCACAATCTTCTTAGAATGCCGTCTCGTTCTTCTGTCCACACCTCCAGTTACCGTCACCAAATCCTGT